>PVIC010057515.1:0-10650 GCA_004025085.1 Thryonomys swinderianus
TTGAGACAGGGTCTCACTTTGTAGTTCAGGCTGGCTCTGAGCTCACTATGTAGCCCAGGCAAGCCTTGAACTCAGCAATCCTTCTGCCTCTGCCTCCCGAGTGCTGGGATTTCAGGCATGAGCCACCACGCCTGGCCCTTCTTTCTCTTTTTTTGGAGACAGGTTGGGGTTGAACATACAGAGATTCTCTGCCTCAGGCTCCTGAGTGATGGGATTACAGCTATGAGCTGCCACACACAGCTGGGTAGTCCCTATGGAAGTAGGTGGAGGCCACGTCATTCTCTTTTCTCCTTCAACCAGCTCCATCCCCAGGCAGCTTCTGTCCTGTGCTCTAGTTGGAGGTAAATTTTATGGGCAGGGCTGGACTTTGCATAAGCCTACTGGGTTGTGTCATTCCTGTCATGTGGCTCCACACGACCTCACAAGTCAGAGTTGCTGCAGATCTTGACACAGTGGGAAATCTGAATGGATGGACAGCACTGCCTACAGATACAGTGCTATCAGTGAACCGTGTCATTCCCCAGGCAAGCAGAGGTACCAGTAGGTGGATGTATTGCCAGGGACCTGGGTTACCCATGCGGGGAGCTCCCTCTTGGTGTGTTAACTTCACAGTTTTGCTGGGCAGACTGACACTCACTCTGTGAGACAGCCCTGTGGTAGCTCCAGAAGAGGGCTGCAGAGCACAGATGCTGGAAACTGTCTCCAGAGGTTTATGAGCTCCCTGAGCCTCTGCTTCCTCCTCTGTAATGGCTGTAAATTACATTTCCTTCCTAGTTGTGCTGTGAAGATCCTGTAGAAGCCCTGACCCAGGGAGCAGCCTGTCAGCACGTGCCACCTGTGTTAACTTCCCTTAATGTCAGTCAGGCCAAGCTGCGCTGTCACATGGGCATCTCTGCAGGGCTCACGGCCAGAACAGTCTACTACCTCAACCACTGGACACTCACTTGCTTGAATGGTGCTTTCGGGAACTTTCTCTCCCATCTGGTCTTCCCAGACTGAGCCTTGCCAGGTGCTGAGCACTGCTTTCAGGGCACTTCTGCTATCAGCAAACTTCCTTACCCAGACCCTCATCATTTAGGAGACCCAGAGGAGGCTAGGATTGAAAAGCAAGCCCAAAAAATCCTTCAGTTATTATTTAAAGCCAGTAGTTACCCGATTTTACTTTTTTTTTTTTTTTTTTTTTTTTTTTTTTTTTTTTTTTTTTTTTGCTTTTTGGAGACAGGGTCTCGCTTTGTAGTTCAGGCTGGCCCTGAGCTCACTATGGTGCCCAGGCAAGCCGCTGCTAACTCAGCAATCCTCCTGTCTCTGCCTTCCGAGTGCTGGGATTACAGGCGTGAGCCACCACACCCAGCATTATATGTGGTTACCGGGGATTGAACTCAGGTCCTTGCGCTTGCGAGGCAGGCGCCGGAACCACTGAGCTAACCCTCCAGCCCCCCGATTTTACTATTTTTGTGTATAGAGTCCTTTCATATAAAAAATTTTAAAAGATTCTGTGAACGTTCTGTGTATTTGATTTTCACGATTAGAACTCTTGGGGTGTTTTTCAAGAATAGTGTATGTAAAGAGACAGGTGCTAACTATTTATACTTGACTGGTAACCATAGAGATGAAATTCCACCCGATCAAAGTATGATGGTAATTAACTCTCTGCAAATTGCAGTTGTTGAACTTATGCACAAAGACACATGACCTCACTCATGGCTAAATAGCCAAGGAAAAACCTCTAGGGGAAGGAAAAGAATTAGCAAGGACTTCATGGCAAAACCATGCCCCTGTCCCTGTCTAGAAGGAGAGGTCCTGAGGGACCTGGGTTTGGCCTACAGGTTTGGCCTTTGGCAAAAGTCAAATGTGCCTGGACTCTCTTCTCCTTTCCACTGTTTTAATAGATTCTTTTCTGACCCGCTGGGTCAGATCCGGGGATTACTGACTTATCCAGATAAGCCCCTGGTCGCTAGAACCAACAAGAGACGATTGGTCATGTACTCTTCCTTACCTGAGATCTCTATCCACCACCACCCTCCACCATTCTTTCATTCCTTCGTTACTTCCTTGTGGCCTCTGGTTCCTGAACAAGCTTGCTTAGGATGGAACAGCCTCCCTGCGAACTTTGTAGAACTTCTAACAGAAAGTTTCAGAAGTACATAGCCATGACCTTGGGAAGAGAAGTCTATTCCTGTCTGTCCCTGCCACAGCACACCTGAGGGGAAAAATCCACTTAGATTTCTGCACACTCCTCTCTCCTTGGCCAAGTCCCTTGGGGCTCAGTGTATCACTCATCACTATGCTGTGTTGGAGTTGTCACGGAAACCTCTGCTGGCCTCCTTGCAGCTCCTGACCTGGGAACTGTGCCTTTGGGTGTGGGTTTGGTTGATTAAAAGTAGGTTGAAGCAGTAAGGTAGAGGAGGCACTTCCAGGGCCCTCACAGGCTCCAATGCCAAGTTGGTGGTGGCCGGGACACTAACGGTACAGCTTAGGGCCTAGATGACTAACTTGTCCTTCTTGGCTGGGCAGCTCCCTCCCAGGCCCAAGGCTGCAGTTTGTGCACGTGAATGTCCAAGGGCCGTGGGGCTGGAGGCCTCTGAGAGGGGCATCTTCGTCTGGAGGAGATCTGAGGGGTCCACAGGAAGAGCTGGGCTGACAGGTAACACCTGTTCTCCTTCACAGCTTGGTGCCTACAGAGCTGCACCCTATGCTGTCCCCTAACTAACCTTCCACTTTTGCGGTCCTCATTCTATACTCCCCTTTCCTGCAGCCTGGAATGCCTTGCCCTGCAGGAACTGCATCTATTTTTTCCCACTATTATGATGGCCCTAGCACCATGTGCAATGCCTGGCATATGGAAGGGATTCAAATGTGGACTGACTGACTGACTGACTGACTGACTGACTGAGTGGTTGACTGAACACAATAACATTTCTTTGGCTTCCCAGAGTTGGTTACATAGGTGGGAAATAAAGGAAGAGTAGAAAGTTTCTAATACGGGGGCAGTGAGTGACCTGGGGAACTTCTGACAGCTGGGGTTGCCCTGGGAGAGTGAAGTTCTTTAAGGGCTCAGTATGCTGTGGCGTTCATTTGGGGTGGAGTCTTGTGCTGCCTCTGTCTTTACAGGTTCTGGCGGGGCATGTAGAGCTCTGTGTAGTGTCTCCTGCGCAGGGCAGGGGTTGTCACTGCAGAGGCTGGCCCTTCCCACAGGTACCTCTTGTTGCTGCAGAAGAACCTGGCTTGTCCTCAGTTCACTACCTTCCTGGAACTGCCCACTACATCTTCTTCCCTAGAGCTGGCTCTGTGTGCTTGAAGATTGTATCTTTACTTTGTCTGGCCTTGTACACATACCTCTCTTCATCTTGTAGGGAATCTAGGGTTTATGCCTCAGTCCAAGAAGCTTCCCTTTCTCCCCAAGCTGCTAGCATCCTCACAGTCTCTCCAGTGGGAGCTCCCCATTGGTGCACTGTGCCTGCCACTTAGTGGGCCTCCAGGAGGAACACACGGTAGGTGGGTATTGATGGTCCTTCCGGCAGAGGGTAGGCAACTGTCTGTCCGTGTACTTCCTGTCTGAGTCGGCCCACAGGCAATGAAGTAAGACCCCCCCCCGAGAGTCCGCTCTGGTAGACACATTGTGCTATTTCTGTTTCCCTTCTTCTGTGCTAATATGTGCTGCTGCGAATTTCGGGAAGATTCAGTGGATCTGAACATTTTCCCACTTTTGTGTTAACAGCACAACTTCCCTGAACCACTACAAAGGAAAGATACAGACATTTTATGACTTACTCGGGGCAGTGAACTAATGCAGGCCTGGGAGGGAGTCAGCCTGCAAGGTCTCCCCACCTGTCACCATAAAACAGTGACTGCGCCATCTATCCCCTGGAGTTTTGAGTTGTGATGTTTAATGATTAAATAGGATGAATGTCTGGTTCTTACTGCCAGGAGTTGTTTATTACAGGCCTTTGTAGACATCAATCCCTTCCATGCAGTGGTCTTAGTAAGGAGCCAGCCCACTCAAGGGAATGTATATCTATCTGTCTGTCTGTTCCACCCTGGCAGCTAGAGGCCTTGCTAATGAGAGTGAAAGCTGAGTGATGTGTGCCTTCAGGAACCTGTGAGACCTGCTCATTGTCACTTTTCTTGGTCAGGTGTCCACTGACCAAGTTAAACAGCCCTGGGAGAAAAAGAAAAAGGGATCCTGGTCCCTATGTCCTGGCTTGGGACTAACTGTGGAAAAGTTCCTTTCGCCTGACTTGGCCATGTACTTAATGGGCTTCCTCTGCTGCCCCAAGGCTCCTGAGCTTGTGCTAAATTCTTAGGAGTTTAGGGATTCCAGACACCAGCTCAAGAGCTGCCACCTGCACCTTCCAGCTCCCCAGGGGCTGGGTGGGGTGTTTTCAGAGGGGACTTTTAAAAGGTGGAAGGTGAAAGATTGCAGGCAGATGATGAGCCTAATTAAATTTAGTGCCTCCTGCAATTACCATGCAGGCTTTGAGGAGTGTCCCTTCCTCTCCTTCAGCTCCAGGGCAGAATGGAAATCCTGATGAGGCAGGGCAGCCTCCCAGCAGGCCTGGCCCTGCCCTGGTCACGCAGACTGCCCCTCCCTGGGTCCCGGCAGATTGGGTGTCAATAGCCAGCTTGCTGCAGGCCTCACACAGGACCCAAGGAAGGGCTGTCAGAAGCAGGGTGCCTCAGGCCCAATGGCAGGAAACAGCTCCCAGTTCTCTTAGGAATAAGACAGTGATGGTCCTGGAAGTCCTGACGTTGTTCTGTGGCTGTTCCTTGGCCAGGCCCACTCTGTCACCTCAGCTGTGAAGCAGGAGGGCATAGGATACAGATCTCATGCCAGAGGCTCAAGCCGGGCTGGTGTCCCTGTCCCTGCCCTATGCACACCTGTGCAGAGGCAAGTGTCAGGCCTGGGGAAGGCAGAGGAGATGGACAAGGAAAGGAGAAATGAGGCACACAGCCACAACTCACTGAACTCTTGTGACATGCTCCCTTCTTTGATTTCAGCCATCTCATTTAATCCTTGGGAACTCTGTGTGGTGGGTTCCGCTTTTATGACCCTGTTATAGAAATGGAGGTCCAGAGTGGTTAGGAAATTTGTCCAAATTCCCACAAGCTTGGGAGTAAATCCCAGCCCGTCTGACTCCAGAGTGTGACCTTTCCATCCCATGGATGAGGCACACATGGATACGCAACTGTATGAACAAGCAAACTATAAACAGAAACAGATACAACCAAACAAAAAAGCAGCTTATACTTTTCCCGGCCCTGGGCCAGCTTGCACCAGGTGCCTGATGTGCCTCTGTCTCTGCCGCCAGGCATCCCGGCAGCAGGTGTAGGTGCCCATGTTGGTGCATGAAAGGAAACTCAGATAACAACCTTTTCCACGTGAGTTATGGAGTCAGCATTACAGAGTTACAGAGAGGCCAGGGTCAGCAGAACCTACAGGTGACAGCACTTCGCTCTTACCAGAGACATCTCCTGGGCAGAATTTTCCCTATTTGGGGCTCCACTCCTACCTGATAGCCAATAGATTAGGTTACTTGAGAAGGGACTTTTTCCTACAAGCAATCACAGAGTAACTTAACGAGCAGGGAGACTTGAGCTGGAAGGGACCTTGAGGTCTTTAGTTGGGCACTGCCTAAATCACAGGGGACCAAACTGGAGGGTTGTGGCATGAGAAGAGCCAGGTGCCCCCTGTCCACGGAGGGTCCCAGTCAAGAATGTGCCTTTCAAGTAAGACAGCTGAGTGTGAACTCCAGCTCCATACTGCCTGCTCCGTGACCCCTTGGTGTCCCCTGTGCAGATGGGGTAACAGTTATACTTATCCCATAGGCTGGCTATGAGAGAGTGATGCTTATGGAGCACTCAGAGAGTGTCTGACACTGAGCCAGTGCTATGTGGATGTTCATTAGAGAGCACTGAAAAATGCTTTTAAGTACCCTTAGGTGAGAACTGTAGCATATATACAGTATAGCTCTCATTTTATTGGTATGTATATACTTATATAAATGTGACTAATAACTGTCTATGTTATAAAATTTGGACTTCTTTCTCTTTAAAACATTCTGTATTTTCTGTTTCTACAATGGGTATGAATTTATGATTTTTTTTTTTTTGAGACAGGGTCTCGCTTTGTAGTTCAGGCTGGCCCTGAGCTCACTATGGAGCCCAGGCAAGCCTCAAACTCAGCAATCCTCCTGTCTCTGCCTCCCGAGTGCTGGGATGATAGGCATGAGCCACCACGCCCGGCATTGTGGTATGTGGTATTGATTGTTGGTGGGCATGAGTCTCCATGCCCAGCATTGTATGTGGTTACCAGGGATTGAACTCAGGACCTTGCACTTTCAAGGCAGGTGCCAGAACCACTGAGCTAACCCTCTGGCCCGAATTTATGATTCTTAAAAATTCATATATAAAGATATAAACCAGGCCATTATTTCATGCCAGACTCCAACCCCATTATGGTTTACAAGATTATTTCTAAACACTGAGTGTTGCACTCCTTGGAGAGGTTGTGTTTTCTTGTTTGGAGACACTGAAAAATATTGTAGGGCTGGATGGGAGAATCTGGTAGGGGGTTAGGGAGTGCCTGTTGGACTGCCCTACCCATGACTGGCAGGCCAGGGAGAAAGGCTGGGTGTGGCCTACACTTTTCAGGGTATTTGTTCTCCTGAAGGCCCCTGTCCCTGCACACATGCTGCAGGTACCCCGTAGGGAGTGGATTCTCTTGACTAAGCTTACCTTGAGTACTTGGTTTCCAGAAATGTGTACGTTTATCATCTCACAGTTGTTGCCTGTCTTTCTTACTAGAAGCAGCATCATCCTAAAACAGGTCTCTTCAAGTACAAGTGAACTTGAAATTAGTTCTAAGTTTAAGGTCAGTGTGAAGTCTCTGGCTGGGTAAAATATTTCTACATGTCTTAGCTCTCTGAGGAAACAGATTTTGTCACAGAAAATGCTGGTTTGAGGTGGTGATCTCCTGGCTTTGGAGAGTATTTTCAAAAAGAAGTTTGTTGGTTGAAGCCCACATTTCACAGATCACTATATTATTTTCAGATTTAAGATTCAATTCATGTACTGAGTATCTAAATGGGCTAAGTTCTGTCCTAAACAATGCCACTTAGGAGGACGTTCGCAGCCCACATGAGGACCATCACAGCCCATGAAGGAAGACAATAACATCTAGTTTTTTAGCAAGGATGGATTAGTTCACAAATCCATAAGCTGGACTTGCACTAACATGCACTCCTGTCAGGACTGAACCTGCCTCTGACAAAGACCAGTTGTGCTGGCTTCCACTATACAAGTCATACATTTCCTTTCAAACAAAATCCACTTATTTTCAGAGAAATGATCAGAATCTTAGGTCTAGCTTGATAAAGCAGAAGAATGTGTTAATTTGGGTTTAACTCAAAGTTAATTTGAAATTCCAGAAATGATCATGGTTTACTAAGATTTATTTCCATTTTGCAGCTTTCTATTTTAAATATCTGAGAAGCACTTATCTGCAGATTGAGTATAGATTTTTTTTTTTTTTTGAGACAGGGTCTCGCTTTGTAGTTCAGGCTGCCCCTGAGCTCACTATGTAGCCCAGGCAAGCCTCGAACTCAGCAATCCTCCTTTCTCTGCCTCCTGAGTGCTGGGATTACAGAGCCACCATGCTTGGCACTGTGGTACGTGGTATTGATTGCTGGTGGGTGTGAGACCCCACGCCCAGCATTGTATGTGGTTACCGGGATGGAACTCGGGACCTTGCGCTTGCGAGGCAGGCACCGGAACTACTGAGCTAAATCTCCGGCCCTGAGTATAGATTTTTAATCCTACACCTGGAGAGTACTTTAGGGTCACAGGGTGGTCTGTCATGCTTTGTAGCAGGAGCTTTTCATCCTCATCGCTGCCCCAAGAGCTGGCATGTTGTCAG
This sequence comes from Thryonomys swinderianus, assembly GCA_004025085.1. Classification (NCBI taxonomy): domain Eukaryota; kingdom Metazoa; phylum Chordata; class Mammalia; order Rodentia; family Thryonomyidae; genus Thryonomys; species Thryonomys swinderianus. The sequence continues at coordinate 7,916 of PVIC010057515.1, forward strand.
ATTTGTGTAGCATGTAAGAAACCCAGGTTGAAAAAAGTTAACAGGCGTGGCTAAGTCCCTATCTAATGACTGGCAGACCTTGAGTGAGGACCCAGCTTCTCAGCTTCCCAAATATCCACTGTCTTCACTGGTGTACAGAGCATCTTTCTGCCGGGGCCACAGAAACTGACTGGGGCGTGTGCTTGAAAAAAGACCAGCAAGGGAGTTACTTGGAAAAATAGCATCATGGCCTCAGGTGCCTTTGTTTTTGTGGCCTCTGAACAAACGTCCCAACCATAAAAGAGAGGTTTTCCAGGCCTGGCAAAGCTGCCTTGAATGTGTATTTGGTTTGCTTTTATAGTTCAGAGGAATAATAAAATGGATAAAATTACCACAATAGTTTGGGAGAGAGTAGATTAGAATTCTTTGTAAAGCCTGTAATTATGCCCTGTTTCCTTTTTCTCTGTTCACCATGTGTCCTGCTTGACCACACCTAGCTAATCTTGTCTAAGGAAACCTTGACCAGGGGGCAAAGCCTAGATCTCAGGACTGCAAGTAGTCCATGGAACTGGTTTGCTTCCCCTTCCTACTGCCTTTCAAAAGCACTGCTTCTCAGAAACTTGGGTACCTATGCTTATCATAGTCACAGATTAAAGGGAGAATGCTCTCCAGCCCCTTTTCTTCCCCTATTTTTTTGCATGGTTGCCCCTGAATTACAAATGGGAGGGAAAGGAGGCATCAAATGTGAAATTTAATGGTGACATACTTACCAAGTTCTACTTAGATCTACGAACATAACTGTCCTCACTCATTATGTTTTGGACTCCAGACATGTCCCAAAGGTCCATATGCCAAAGACTTGGTTACTGGCCTGGGTGCCTCTGGGAAATGTTGAGACTTTCAGAAGCTGAAGCCTACTGGAATAGTTAAGTCTTTGGGGACATGTCCTTGAGGATATTGGAACACCTGTCCATTTCTCTCTTGCTCTTTGCTTCCTGGCCACCATGAAGTGAGCAACTTCATTCCACTGCATGCTCCCTGCCATGATGTTCTGCCTTCTCACAGGATCAGATGACAGTGGGCTGAAACCATGAGCCAAAACAAACCATAATTGGGTTGATGTTCTCAAACATTTTGTTACCATGATGGAAAACTGCCTAACATAGGAACCAAAAGAGAGCAACTCATTTCCAGGCATGTACACATGTATCCATCCATATATCCTCCTGTGTATAGACTTATTCACCCATCATTTGTTACTCCTGGAATTGGAATGCCTGTTTGTGGTCAGTCCTGTGTCAACAGGTGTTGTGTGCCAGTGATGCGAGCTATGAAGTTTACTGCAGGAGAGATCTCTAAAACTATGCTCTGGAATAAGACCTGCTATGATCAGAGAAATATAAGATACACATCCTGCTGGTGATTGCCTTTGGATGAGGAGTGTGCATACATCTCAGAGTATTTATATAGTTCCTTTCTTCTACATGAAGTAAGTTAAAATTGCTGGACATTGCATATGGTAAAGAGCAGTTTCTGTAGCTGAATAGTATTATACTGAATAGGATTGGTTAGTTTTGAGGAAATTTGTCTTGGCGATTTCATAAATTGCATGTTTTTACTTTGAATATGTAAATCAACATGATAGTAGAGGATAGAGGTAGAAATGGTTTATTTACTGGGCCGAAGTAAGGAGATTTGAATTGTTTTCATCTCTACCATTAATTTCTGTGAAATTTTCCCCCTCCCCTACCCACCCTACGTCCCCCCAACCCCTATATACTCAAGCATTGTTTCCTTTTTTTAACATCAATTTTTTTTCTTTCTTCATTATTTACCCCTAAGCTCCATTACCTTTTGAATATTTACTATTTTACAATATCAATCATGCATTCTAGAACACATTTATAACTTCAGTTTCTCATATCAGAGAAAATACATGATATTTGCACATCTGTGACCTATTTATTTCACTAATAAGTATATCCTGAAGGTATGTCCATTTGAATATAAACGATTCAATCTCATCATTCTTTACAGCAGAGTAATACTCCATTTTATTAAAAAAAACCCCACATCTTCTTTATCCAGTCTAGAGTAGATGTTCATTTGGGTTGTTCCCAAGATTTAGCTATCACAAACTGAGCTGCTATAAACATGGGTGCACATATGTCACTGTGATAGGAATCTTGTAATTATTTTGTGTATATTCCCAGCAGGGGAAGAGGGGGGTCAAATGGAATCTCTAGTCCTAGTTTTTTGAGGAATCTCCACAGTGATCTCCATAATGGTTGTACTAGACTACATTCCCACCAATAGTGGAGAAGGGTTCCTTTTTCTCTATAACCTCGCCAGCACTTGTTGCTGGCTAATTTTGAGATAGCAGCCATTCTTTGTGGAGTAAGATGAAATCTCAGAGTTGTTTTGATCTGAATCTCTTGAATGGCCAGTGACGTTAAAGATTTCTTCCTATACTTCTTAGCTGCTTTTACTTCTTCCTCTGAAAAGTTCATTTCAGATGCCCATTTTTGAACTGGGTGTTTAAATTTGGGGGGACTGATTTTTTTTTAAATTGAATTCTTTATTGGTACAATTTATATACATCTCAAAGTCACATATAACATTGGGAAATTTGTACCAGTATATGACACAAATTAATTCTCATTTTTACCCATATCCCTACCCACCCACCCCTCCTCCCCCCTTTATACATGCTCTTTTATTTTCTTTCTGTATCATATTTATTCCTTCCCCTCATC
>PVIC010057516.1:0-10636 GCA_004025085.1 Thryonomys swinderianus
TTTCTACACTTTACGCTTTAGTTTCATCTTACTACCCACTTCATCATCCCCTCATCTTACACTGGTTAGTTGTTTCCTGTCTATTTGCCTTTCAACAACCTCTGGTCGCAAACTGAAGGTCTGTGACCGCCAGTTACCCTGTGTGTACTACTGTTCCCAGCAGGGTGGTCAGATGGAATCTGGGAGCTGCTAAAATTTGAATTATAGATTAAAGCCAGTAATGTTTCATTATAATAATATATAGGGCTTTAAAAATGTGAGACTTTTGAAAATGCTAATATATCCCAATTATGGAACAAGCTCACCCTGAACAATTGTTTATGTTTTTCTTTTTCTGAAACTCACTGGATATCTGGTCATTTTTGTTTGCTAAATCTGGTAACTCTAGTACCTAGTATTTAGCAGCCCAGCAGAGGAGTTTAAACATGTTTGACTGAATGACACAGTGAATAGCTGAAAGGGTTTCCTTCTCTTGAGCAACTTTGTGAGGTGGATATTATTATATCATCGGTAGGACGTTCAGATAATCTCATCAGCTTGTCCAGGGCCCCAGCCATTTACTGTAGCATGTGGTGAGAGTCACATTTTAAAACTACCCTCTTTAGCTTTCAGTTATCTCTTCTTTACATGATGATGCGTCACTTATAAGAAATTTGTTCCTCATGGTAGTTCCTCACTAGGATAAGCCGAAAGTGAGTTTATTAACAGATTCTTAGGACCTCAGGACCTGGGCAGAGGTGAGGCAGTGAGGAGCCATGCACCACAATGTCACAAACACAGGACAGACAACCAAGGCCCCAGAGCTCGCTGGGTGTAGCTCCCCCAGTCCCTTTTCCCCTGCTCGGCAAGGCTTCCCTGATTGGATATTTTCATCCTAGCTGCAGAGTCTGGGAATACGAACATTTGGCTTCTCAAGTCAAAGCTGCCCCTGTCCCTCCCTACACTTGTAGAAGGAGAGTTCTTCAAATGCAGGAAGGTCTTTGCTAGGTAAACGAAAAGATGATGTGTGGGTCCTCCTGACATCACGGTTGAACTTCGGGATTGTGCCTTCTAATTTTTTAAAAACAGGCCATTGCTTTCAAACTTGTTTGAAAGCTGGAGTTGTGTTTGCTTTAATTTGTACAGTGTCTCTACACACTACTGAGCTTATTTTTCCAGGAAGCACTCAGTACACAAGCAAGTAACAGCTTGGCAGAGGACTTTTATCTGATTCAGATATACTTTCAAAAGTTTCCCATCACAAACATTTGTAATGAAAATAAAGTTTTCAAGGCTTATTAATAATTGGGAGAAAACTATAGGGCAGAAATCCTTTATCTACCATTCTAAAGTGGAAAAGTATCAATATCGAAGGATATATATATATATATATATATATATATATAATCAGAAATATATATATATTTCTGATTCCTCACTTGAATATTTGAATAGAATTATTTGACCTGAAATGACACAAGCCTATTTATAGTCATTATTATCCTATCTTGCTAAATATTCATATGTTTCCCAACAGAAATACCAATAAGCTTCATTATAAGCAATTCCTTATTATGCTATATATGACCTTGCCATGAAATCTGGAAAATTCTGTTTTGTTTTGTTTTGTTTTTTTTGAGACAGGGGCTCGCTTTGTAGTTCAGGCTGGCCCTGAGCTCACTATGGTGCCACTGCGAACTCAGCAATCCTCCTGTCCCTGCCTCCCAAGTGCTGGGATTACAGGCGTGAGCCACCACGTCCGGCATTGTGGTATGCGGTGTTGATTGTTGGTGGGCGTGTCTCCACGTCCAGCATTATATGTGGTTACCGGGGATCGAACTCAGGACCTTGCGCTTGCGAGGCAGGCGCTGGAATCACTGAACTAACCCTCCGGCCCTGGAAAATTCTGGTTTTTAAGACTCATCACTCCCTAATGCTTTTTTAGTATGTGATTATATGTGTATGCATACTTGTGTAGTATATTCATAGAACATTCTGAAAAGATACATTAAAAACTGTCAACAGTTATTATTTTTAAAAGAAAGTGTTGGACTGGAGATTTAGCTCAGTGGTTCCGGTGCCTGCCCAGCAAGCACAAGGTCCCGAGTTCAGTCCCTGGTAATCACTTACAGCAGTACTGGGCAAGGTGACTCACACCCATCAGCAGTCAGTACCACATACCACAGTGCTGGGCGGGGTGGCTCACGTTTGTAATCCCAGTACTTGGGAGACAGAGGCAGAGGCAGGAGGATTGCTGAGTTTGAGGCTTGCCTGGGCTACATAGTGAGCTCAAGGCCAGCCTGAACTACAAACTGAGATACTGTCTCCTAAATGAATGAATGAATGAATTAGTTGAATGGGGAGTTAGTAAAAAACTAATTTATGTTTCATATTCCTCAGTATTTCTAAAACTCATTCTACTAAAACAGTTGCCTTTTTTAATTGCAAGAAAGTAGTTGAATTGAGTGACAATTTTATTGGACTATCATAAAAGCAGCAATACTGATTTTAAAGATGGTTGATTGGTAGTCTATGCCTTTGCATACTAGTTCAGCGTTATTGACTGTTCATGAGGATCCAGACAAAGTTATACCCTGTGAATAGCCTCCTGACTTTTGGGCATCTGTGCATACTTTAGTCGCAGGGAATTCATATCAGCAAGAACACTGAATTATCTTTAAGAAAGAAGACACTCAAATATGTGACCAGTAAATTAATCTCTTGATGGGTTTGGCATTTTTTATGAAGTCTGGGTGCTTACTCATCCTCTGCACATTTGCAGAAGTTTTTAAACAAAAGCCAGATGTATATTTAGTCACAGGGGTTAGTAGGTGGATGGGAAGATTAACCCTGTGAAATTTGGAGCACTGATTTGTAGCTGTGTCTTGGCTTATCAACAGGCTGCTTTTCTGAATTAGCCTATGGGATGGCTTCCCAAGGTAAGTCAGATTTTGCTTTTGGGGCTTTATAATATAAATGTCAATGACGATCAACTAATTGATTTTTGCACTGAGTTGTGTAAGTCAACAGTGACTGCATTTCTTCTGTAAGAATGACATTTATAAGATTCCAGCATAATCCAGCTGATATTTCTGCTTCTGGTTTTCATAGCTTTGCTTCAGATATTTCTGATTTTTGAAGTCTAATGCCCAAGTCCTAAAAAGATTTGCATGAGAACTGCAAAGGTCTTTGGCAAGTTTTGTGGCTGTCAGAGAACAATATGATTGAGCTAGAGCCCTTCCTGACCATTTGTTTTACAGAGGAAGTTTGTAATAAATTAGTGTAGTACTCTTTATGTGCTTGTTTATGAGTTTAAAAATGGCTTAGATTTTGCTGAGTGGCCATTGCTGATGCTTTATGACAAGTAATAATGTTCTCAACCTGCACAATTCTTTTTGCACTGAAACAATGTCATGCATCAGTCAATGTGAAGTTTATCTTGTTTTACAGAGACTTACAAAAACTTCCAACATTAGAGTAAGGTCCTCAGTTTTGGTTCCATAGAACATTGATTCTTGAGGTCAGAAAAATAAGGCTTTGCCAAGCTCTGACAAATGAGTTTTGTAGTAATTGCTGCTGAAATGAAAAACATTGCTTTTCCCACTGGAAATGCCCCTTTTTATTACCTATAATTCTAGGAACAAAATCATGTGGCTGGTTTTATGTTTAACTATAGCCATGTTTGAAAGGCGAATTTCATGTCGTGACTTCTTGTATTTCTGTCCGTTTTTAGTACAGTCAAGGACTTTATCTTCTCGTATATTTCCAGGACACTCTAGTGAGTAATGCATGTTAGAGTTTCTACCTGAAAAGTACCCGGTGGCATCCTCGCTGGCCATGGGCTGGTTATCCTCCCTTCCTCTGTCCCCTACAGTTTAAGGAGGTCACTGCAGGTCTGAGTGTGGCTGTGCCTGATAGCTTATGTAAGTGGTAGTGACATCTCTGTTTGGCCTCAGTAGGGAACCAGCCTCGCTAATGTGCAGTACCAACAAAAGAGAATGTGAAATGCTCTAAATGCAGCCGTATTTCAGAGAAGATCATATAATAAAGAGTAAAATATATGAGGAAATTTCAGTTGAATATTTTATTATTTATTTATTTATTTTGAGACAGGATCTCGTTTTGTTCAGGCTGGCCCTGAGCTCACTATGTGGCCCAGGCAAGCCTGGAACTCAGCAATCCTCCTGTCTCTGCCTCCCAAGTACTGGGATTACAGACATGAGCCACCACCCAGCACTGTGGTATGTGGGATTGATTGCTGGTGGGCATGAGTCACCACACCCAGCATTGTATGTGGTCACTGGGGATTGAACTCAGAACCTTGTGCTTGCGAGGCAGGCACCAGAACCACTGAGCTAAATCTCTGGCCTTCAGTTGATATTTTAAAAATGAAAACACTTACATTAGGACCTTTAAACATAAAAGGCCTTGTGTCCTTAGTGGTGCGGCTTGCACCTAGAAGTACCTTCACTCACTGAAGTCAGCAGTCCTGTGCAAGAACTGTGTGTAGTTTGGGGCACATCTTTGCTGAATATCAGTGGTTCTTAGTGTTCAGAGTAGAGGTGCAAAAGTATCTGCTGTTCAGCTGGTCAGTCAGTTAGGAATTTTTGATGCTCATGTAAGCTAGGTGTGAGGGCAGAGTGTGAGATAAAAGATGAGAGTGGAAAGAGTCCTACCTTGCCAAGGGTAAGGTCCGTCCTTGTTCTTGGAGGTGTCTTCTCAGAGCTGAGTTTCTCTGTGGTGAGAAGAGCTCTGGTGGAGAAGTTGTGGGGTGTACTTTTACCCTGTCTCAAACATAGTCTTTGCAGAAGTGCATCTCTGGGTACAAGCAGGGGAATCACTGTGAAGTTGGAGAAAAGTGAGCTGAAGCTCTAAATCCATCATATCACCCATGTGCATGTGCGTGTGTGCACACATACATACACAGAGGCACTTGAATGGGACAGGAATCTTGGTGGAAGGCTTAATTCCCATCTGGAGATTGGGGCAATAATAAGACAATTGTCTTTTTCAGTGAGAAAAAGGGAAGAGTATAATGTGAGGGACAGCAACCCTTGAAAGGAACCAGGAGATAGAGTGGCGACCTTCTCCAGGGCCTTACACCCCTACTCCTGAATTTCTAGGAAGATTTTTTTTTTTAAGCAGAGGGAAAATCAGTTATCAATGATTATGGAGCAGATGATTATATGTGGTGTCCAGAATGCTTTGGTTTTGTTTGCTTTCATTTCTCAGTATATCTTAGCATCTCCTCAAAGGAGAGAGGAAAGATAGAGAGACAGAGAGAGAGAGAGAGAGAGAGAGAGAGAGAGAGAGAGAGTGAGACAGAGGGACAGAGGGAGAGAAAGAGAGAGATAGAGATCCATAAAAGCTTTGTACTGCTAAAGTAAACTTCTACAGATAGAATTGCAGTTATATTTCATATTTTGGAAGAGATCATTCAAAACTGCACTTAACACACAAACCTGGGCACCCACATTGTCTGTATGTAGATGTATATCCATCTGGTTATATATGTGTGTGCTTGTACCCATATATATGTTCCATATTAGCTTTTAAATCTATATTGACCAAAAAAAAATCTTTAAATAGCTACTGAGAAAAAATAATAGGCAGTCTTTAGGACACTCTAATGTGTGTATTTACTCCTGTAAAACATTCAAACACTGCTTTGTTCTGTGTAATTTTGGTGGTGCAATATTTGAAGAGGTGACAGATAAAAGGGCAGGAGGCATTTCTTCAAGTTACAATTTTCCAGAGACTAATAATACAAATCCATTTTCTTTTCTGAATGTGCTATTTATATAATTTATATTTTTAACAATGCTTAGTGCAGTAATGAAAATAGTAATTAATCTTAAGGGTAAGAAGTGTTGCTGCTCTGCCAGATTTGGAAACTAAGAAGTCCTCTCGGTGGTTAAGTGAGGTACTGAATATTCTAATTTGTATGTCAAAGCACATAGTGCTGTGCCGCTCCGTGTGCACAGTCACTGTTAAGTGACCAAGTCAGTTTGGTAATACTTGGCTTTTGTCTTAGAAAAGCACACAGAACTTAGAAGTAGCACACCACTTACAAAGCAGTGTTAAACGAAGGGAGGGAAGGAACGCACAGAGCATGGCTAGGAGTGTTTTAAGTGCAGTGAGGTGAGGCTGAAAGGAAAATTACCTGAATGTTCGCATGTGAAGATGATAAATGGTATGTATTTCTGATGCATGCTTTGTTGGTTTGCTTTGGCTTCTGCAATGAACAAATGCATTGTTTGGAACTTAGTACTGCAGTGACATATATTAAACTTTATATAACTCTTTGTTAAATCTGGAGTTAACGAAATCGTAATAAATATAATACACATATATTACACTGTAGGTGGTGTCTCCTTACATTTAGTAGCTTTAAGTGGAAGTAGCATTCTTGTGAAAATTCAAAATAAATTGAAAATAATACAAGTTTCTAAAAAAGCCACATGCAAAATGATAAAGGAGATACCATAGGGTATACAGGAAAAATGGACTTAGGGACACAATATTGAAAAACTTTATGAAAAGAAAAAATAGGAATCTAGTAAAAAGGGTAAATAGCTTGACATTTGTTTAATAATTGAGCAGCACATGAATATAGCACTTAGCAAATTGGGTACTTTTCCTTGAATACGACCTGGAAGTTTTCTTAGAACAATTTGCACTTTATGAATTATGAAGCAGTGAAAGGAAGCTGAATGGGAATTGGCTGAAAACTTGGAGAACCAAATGCAGAGGAGCGTGGTGCATACCACCTGCAATAAAACAAGGTGGTCGGTAGATGTCTGAGGGGTGTGTATTTGGTGCAGTCATGCATAAGTGAAACAGCATTCATCGAGATTACGCTCAAGTTATCCTCTAACAGTTGCAGTGGAACAGATGTGCACTTTCAAAACGGTAGTGCTGCAGAATTGACTGTATATGAGCTAGATGAAAAATAGGTGCACTTACTCTAGTTATGCTAAGAGCCCAGTTTGGAGCCCGTCTACCTATCACCACACCAGAGGTCCTAGTGAAACATCTCTGAAATGGAAACTTGACCTTGAACAGACACAGACCAGTCTTTTCTTGTGGATGTACTTGGTCCTCCCTGTGTGTTCTCCTCTGGCTGAAGATTGGAAGCATGTCAAGTTCCTTAGCTCCATAACTTGCAGTTCCTTTTCTGGATAGGCCATCCAATAAGGTAAATGATCTTAACTTAAAACAACATAAAATACTATATTCCAGGTCTGTCACAGGGAGTCTAACTTTTAATGCTGTAAACACTTATCACATGCTACTGTGAAAAACCAATATTTATAGATTAGAACTTGAAGGATAAAGGTTCATCTGTTTCTCTTGAATACTTGAAACAGTAACAGGAAGGTCATGTCGTTTGACAAATAATTTTCTAAGGAGAAAATATATGAGGAAAGTGTGAGAATTTTACATTTATTAAAATGTAATAAAATGAGATTTTTATATGCCTGAGAATTTCGGTCCCGCTGATCCCCCAGCAATAACTTTTACTAAATTACATTTAGCATCATGTCTGAGACCCCGCTGAAGATCATAATAAGATAAAGACTTGTAAACCTTGATGGTATGAGGTGCCTGTCTTGTGGGTGTTACAATATCCTCTTTATGACCACCATTGGAAGAAGTGTCTATGGTTTCAATACCACAAATGACTGTACTTTTACACAATTCTGGGTTTTTATTTTATGGATATAGTTAGTCATGTAACTGATCATGTCTTCTTCCTCTTTATAGCCACAAATATGTTTGCTTTGACCCACACATTTAAAAAAAAGTGAAAAACCATTTGGCAACATTGGAATAAGAATATGTCACATAAGTATATCTGAATTACTAGCATCTACTAAAAGATCAGATTTGTCTACTTTGTGCTCATATGTCTCCATGGCAACCAGGGGATCCAATGAAGCATTGCCATTTTTCTTAAAATAGAACAGTCTCTCTTCAAATTGTTTTACTCCTTAACTTTGCCTGCCTGGATCTTGAAGATGTTAGACTCCAAGACTTCTGGCGTAGAAAGCAGTTTATGACCTGTCTCTAGAACAGAGTGTAGACTTCTGTTTTCATTTGTATACCAGTTGTTTTCTTTTCTTTGCATTCTCTTTCATTGGTCTCATTTCCTCTATCTACTTACATTAATTTTCTTTTGTATGTTAATCGATGGATATTATATGCTTTTTAACAAGCTGTTTGAATGGCTTTTTTGGGAGAAACAGTTGTAAATCCATAAAAATAGGTGCATGACCCCCCCCCCCAGGTCATTTTATTTTTTTGTCTGGCAAATTTCAAATGATTATAGCTTTCTCTCTGATCTCTTTCTGAGTGCACTTGCTTTCTACTACTATTCAGAGTTCTCCAATTCTTTGTTGGTTTAATTTTTTTTTTTTTGAGACAGGGTCTCGCTTTGTAGTTCAGGCTAGCTCTGAGCTCACTATGTAGCCCAGGCAAACCTCGAACTAAGCAATCCTCTCTGTCTCCCAAGTGCTGGGATGACAGGCGTGAGCCACCACACCTGGCTTTGTTGGTTTAATTTTTAATGCTTTAAATTTTTAATATTTTGGGGAAGCACATCCTAGCAGACTGAGCAAACACAGGCTTTCGACATACAGTATTGTTTTTTTTTACCTAAGATAGATTGACTTTTCATGATCTTGCATTAATAACTGAAGAGTTAAGTTAGAATAATTGTTCATAGAGCTCTAAGACCGTAATAGGACACTACCAAGTTTTCTTAGAGGTATTTTACTGGCTGCAAAAGCCATGAGGAAACACCATTCAGTAACATGTGTAAATGGCACTGCTACTGCTCTTGGGAATATTTTTGGGGAAGACAATAGTTGCTGCTAGCCTGAAAACCTATTATCTATACATCAATCTTCCTGTTAGATAAATTCAGTGTAGGCTTCAGCAGTGTGGAATTCATTAATGAGAATTCAGTACTGTTGATTACAACTGTGAATTTATCAATATGTAGAATTATACCTTTTCACATAAAATCCAGGAATTCAGTATTTCCTTGCGAAATCAGAGGACTCAATAAAAGCCAGGCAGGATACATCCTTGAATGAGTTTGGGTCTATTTCTCTGCATCATCCTGTCCTATTGACTCCACGACACCTAAACTGAGTGCCATGTGGCCTGTATTCCTCCATTTTCTTGCTGTCTAAGCCATTGTTACCTAAATGCTTGGTCCACCACCCCAACTCATCAGGCTGGTTGAGAGCATCTTAGTGGCAGGCACCAAACTGGAGTTTTTTTTAAATGTTAAGTTTTGCAGGGTTGGAACTGCTTGAGCAGGAGTGGTGTGTGTGTGTGTGTGTGTGTGTGTGTGTGTGTAGAAAGACTATGCCTTTCTTATTATTTTCTACATATGCCAAGTCCAGTCTCTAGCTCTTGTATAGTGAATATTTGTGTAATTCCTGGATGGACACATAAATTATTTAAAAAAGAATATAAAGCTGCATCTTAGCTAACCATCTATCACAGTTCCAGACATTAAAGATGATGAAAGTAGCTATCTTAAAACAGGCATACAAGGAATTTCTCTTTAGTAATGATGATTCCATACATTCTGTACTTAGTAAGACACATTTTCAGGGCAGGGGATTTAGCTCAGTGGTTCCAGGGCCTGCCTGGCAAGCTCAAGGTCCTGAGTTCAATCCCTGGTACCAAATACCACAATGCTGGGCGTGATGGCTCATGTCTATAATTCCAGCACTCGGGAGGCAGAGGCAAGAGGATTGCTGTGAGTTCAAGGCTAGCTGGGCTACCTAGTGAGTTCAGGGGCTGCCTGAACTACAAAGCAAGCCTATCTTTAAAAAAATCTTTAAATCAGGTTGTGGTGGTTAGGGTCTTTCAGGATCCAGGAAAGGGTCCTGAACTTTCTCAATTGATTCCACTTGAGGGTACTAGTACAGCCAATTGGGAGGCAGTCTTTCAAATTGCCCTAAGTATGGATCATTATCCAGAACAGTAGGGGCTAGACTGAGGGAAGATTGTGACTTTGTTGTTCCTTGGAATATCCCAAACTGTAGCATAGGATTTGTGAGGTCAGAGTAAGACTGTAACAAATAATTATTAAGAATGAATAAAATCAGAACCCATATATATTTTGTCATTACTGATGAAGCTGTGATGGAGGCACCCTGGAAAGGTACCACAATTCTGCCGTGTCCTTTCCAAGAAGGACACACTAGAACTGGGGACAATTAAGAGACTAATGACATCAAGGGAAATTGTGTCTAGAGGTAGTGAAGTAGCAGAAACTGATAGTTTAACATTAGGTGTTGTGTTTATCACTCCTATGGTGTATTAATTACTCGTGGAAAAGAAAAGTAGCTGTCAAGGTGTCCTGGGCATGTAGCTCCAGAGTAGAGAACTTGCCTAGCATGCATATCACCTAGATTTGATCCTTAGCACAGCACCAAAGAAAAGGTAAAACATAAGAAGAAAACAAAAATTCAGGAGTGGAAATGTGAAAAGAGCACATGTAGCTAAGTGGCCTCTGTTAGTGGTGTTAGTACTAGATTGATGGTTGTTTCTAGTACATGTAGCTTGTTTCACATGTGAGAGGTGTCAGGTGAAGGGAAATGTCTAATTCATTCATAAACCCTATTTTTTTTTT
>PVIC010057517.1:0-10715 GCA_004025085.1 Thryonomys swinderianus
ACCAGCCCCTGGCAGCACAGAGCACCGCGCAGGGGTGTGTGGCAGACAGGCCTGTGGGCACCTCCAGGCGGCTGGGACGCGGGCACAGGAAGGGCGGGAGGGAGAGAGCGCGAGCAAGGACTCCCCGGCCGTGAGGGGCTCTGGGGCGCCCCGCGTCACGCCCGGCGGTTCCCTCCCGGCTGTCCTTCCAGACGCGGCCCGCGCTGCTCTGCCCCAGGGATGGCGACCCGATGAGCACAGGGGCCTCTTGCTCGGTCTCCGGCCCTGGGTCCCAGCCGCCGCGCACACAGCACCAGGGTGATGGGAAGTGCCGCTGCCCTGCTCAGAGCCCCGAGGAGCTTCCGCCGCGAGCAAGGCGGTATGTCCCAAGCACGGCTGGCAGGACAGGACCCTCGGGGCCGTGCCAGGCCCTGCTCCCTGCAACCCAGCCGCCGAGGCTCCGTCCCGCTTCGTAAGAGCACGCAGCCCTCCACACTGCCAGGCGGCCGCCCCGCCGCGGAAGTCTTGCCCCCGGCCTGTGCGCTCGGTTCCCTCCTTCTCCAGATCACCACGCAAAGGCCGGCCGCCCGGAAGCGTCTTCCCGCGCACCGTCCGCGCCCACACGCCCCTCGCCGCCCACCCCGGTACTCAGGCCTATCTGGCTACCGCCCCCACCGGGATGACGGTTTTATGCCGGCACAGACTCATCGGCCCCGATCACTCAAACCCCCAAGGCCCAAATTAGTGCCTGGTAAACAGTAGGTGCTCAGTAAACACGGACTGGATCATTTCTGTTCGCTCGCCCTCTGCTTAATGAGATAGAGATACTCTCATCTCTGTCCAGTGTTCATTAAATGTTTTAAGTTCTATTTTTAGAGCCTCATAAAACAAGGGTTCCACGCAGAAAGAGCAGTAGAGGTTAAAACAACGTAGTAGAAAAGATAATGAGGTGTCGGAATAACAACGTATTTACGTGAATACAGGGAGCCTATGGGGAAAGGGCCAAGAGTCGGTACAGAAGCAAGTGGTGAACGATGTACGAGGCGGAAAACGAGGCAAAGTCACTGGGAAAGGTCTGCGCGCAGGGCCGTGTGTGTGTGTCAGCTTGTAGGCAGCAAAGTGTCCCAAGCGAGGAGACAGCCACCGGGACTCCAGCGGCGAGGAGGGGCCGCAGACACACAGGACAACGAACCCGGCCGGGTGGCTCCCTTGGCTGACTCGGCAGCTTCGCTCCCCACAGGCGCACAGAGGTACAAGCACGTCTGTCCTCGGTGATTCATCCCGTATCATTCAGGACAAAATCTTATTCATGATCTCTTGTTCCTAAACCGCTAACGGATCGATTTTCCCAGTGAGATATTCTCTCAGCATGGTCCAATTTGAATATTTTCAACTTTTAATCAATTACCTCTTGAAGAATACTTACATGGCAATCTTTAATTAACAGATTCCTGCATATGCACAGTAAATTAGCTTCCTTATAACATTCCATGTTAATATTACTTTTGGTGATGAATTACTCAACAAAAATTAAATTCTAGTTATTTTAATGAGTAAAAAAATTAGTACCTGGTAACTAAGATACCAACATAATCTAGCATTATCTAATACAAACTTTAAATTAAAGTAAAACAAAGTTCAGCTGGTGGACAGAAGAAGATAGCAGAAGTCTTATATTTTTAAGATAAGATGGATTCAGTTTTAATATGAAGCTTTCGCTAATATAAAGAAGTTTAGTACAGACTGAACATTGTCAGCTTACAAGCTTCATTTTTAATCTGATGTCTTTGAATTAAAATTGAACAGGTCCACCGTACCTGTGTTTTGAAGCACTGCCCTCCCCTGGTGGCTTCTGTCTCTGTGTTGCCCATGGACGCACGACTGGCCTCCTCAGAGCTCGTGCTCCACATCTGGTTGGCAGTTCCTCCCTCTGTGGCTGCTGCGCACCGGGCACCAGGTCACGCGGCACAGCACAGGGACAGGAGGACAAGACGGCCACCCTGAGGGCAGCCCCCCGGCAGGCGTGTGCAGGGACATGGACTGACCCTTTCCTTACGTGCTGGCTGACTGTACTGGTCCCTCGTCCTGACACAACTTCATTTTGGCAGCACGTGTTATTCTTTAATGATCTTTACCCCGCTAGCCTTTTTATACTTCTTAAAAGGAGCAGAACGAGTCAGAAAATAAACAACTACAACAGCATCAGAACCATCTTCAGCAATTCTTCTCTGCTCAGGTAGCAAGATGCGACTAATACCAAGTAACAAAGGATCCAGAAAGAAAATCAAACAAGAACAAACTGAGCAGAAGAGCCAAAGTCAATGACTCCGTGGATGTCCTATCCCTGGGCTTTCTGAGCACTGAGTCCCCCGGGTCCAACGAATTCACTCCAGAGACGAAGGAGCACAATCCCTCGGCAGCACGAGACCTCCCAGCTTCTGCCTTCCGAGCCACTCTCCTGAACAAGCCGGTCCTGGAGTTCGCAACAGCACAACCATTAATGTCCGGGGAAAGCCATAAAAACAGGCATCTGCATAAGCTACTAACTATGAAAATGAGTTGTACAACAATGGGGTAAACCTCCAAAAATGTCTGTGCCACCTGGCACATCCTTCGAAAGTGCCAACCCTGCCATGCTCCTTTCTAATCCATGTTGGCCTGACAGACCAGGCTCTATACCAGCTCAGGACTCCCCGCCAGCTTTATAACTTATACAGCTTCTCTTCAATAAATATTTAAATATGAAGAGTGCAGATGTTCTAAATTTGAAAAATGACCTTTAGACATCAACCTCAATATTTACATTCTACAGAAGCAGTCACATTTTAAATACCTTTGGGAAGAATAAATACACAGAGCAACCATTTCAAAAGGGAAGAAAGCAGATATGTACAAAATCTGAAACATTTCCTATAACACCATGAAAAAGGAAGCTGAATTTTTCACACACTAGCTGAAAGTACTATTCTTTCATTCATGTGCTTCACATTTTTATGTAGTTTTCTTAGAATAACACACAAGCTATACAAATTCTTGCAGGCAAAATGCTTTTCTCTGGGGAAAAATTTTTTTTAACTTGATACAAGAAATAGCCTGAATTTAAAGCAGTTTTTCTTTCTCATCAGATCAGTTCCATGACCTCTATGCAAAATATAATGAAAAACACAAGTCAATGCTCTAAGACAGAAAATGAAACCAGGGTCTCTGTTTGCAAGATCAGATCCAGTGTTACAATTATTTCACACAACTGAAATACAGAAAATATAAATAGTCCTAGGCACATAGTGACCCCTCCTGATAAAGATACTTCTCTCAGAAAATCTGGGTACTACTGGGAAGCTGATCTGATTACCAACAACCTTCCTCCCAAACTTTCTATGTTGTCAAAACAAATACACAGAAATACTGTTAAAATCAAAATAAGATGAAAGTACAATGCAGACCCTACTGCATTCCAACAGAATTTCTAGCTCACAGTAAACATACAACTTATTTAAATGAAAAGGCATGAGACAAAGATTTTTAAAGGATTAATCCAATCTAGTTTGCTAAATGCATGGAGGGTTTTCCTTAAATATTTATAGGACAGTATGACCACAGGTGGGGATCACGAGATTATCATTTCCCTTTCATAAAGCTGGCTCATGGACCAAGGATGTCTTCTTAGTAACTGACTTCATGATCAAGTATATGATGCAACAAAAAACAGTTCTCACAGCCCCTTCCTCCAAGACGATAACAACTGCAAACAACCACATCAGGCTTAAACCTAAAGACAATCTCTTCCTGTAACTATGAGAAAAATCACCAAGAAGGATATACCCTGCAGTTCTGAAGCGGGAAAGCCGGACATGTAGGCTGGCCAGGAGACGGTGTCAATCAGGGCCAGGCTGTGAGCTAGGTCTGCCGGCCCCTCGTTTATGCAGTGCCCTGTCCTGCTGACAGGATGTATCTCATCTTGCTCTTCTCTTTTCTTCTCATTTTCCTTTCTCTTTTCTCACTTTTTACTCCCTTCCTTTAGACACAAGTTTGCATTCAACTGTTCATCAGTTGTCCCAGCCAATTCTTTTGACAGGCCAGAAAGAACCTGGGCACCAATGTCTTTTAGTAACAGTTCCATGCCAAACAAACTGCATATTTTCCCAAAGACTATGAGGAACAGTGAAAAGGACTCACCAGCAAGGGGCACAAGCTCATTCGAGTTTCAGAAAGGTCAGTAGCAACAATTATAATACACTAGAGTGTCAACAGAGTCAACAAAGCCAAACAGGTACTGATGGTAGTAGAATAGGCAACAGATGAAAACTACAATTGAAATGAAGGAGCAGGAGACAAACAAGAACTAAGTAACACACTAAATCAGCAGCACGAGCACACAAAAAGAAGGAGAGTGCTGCTGCTGCTGCTGCTGCTGCTGCTGCTGCTGCTGCTGCTGCTGCTGCTGCTGCTGCTGCTGCTGCTGCTGCTGCTGCTGCTGCTGCTGCTGCTGCGGCGACTGACTATGAATATGACAATAATGGTTGCAACTGCTACTAGGATCACTAGAAGGTATCAAAGTTTCTGTGATTCAGTTACTGTGCTAAATGTTCATTTATATTACTTCAGTTACTCCCATTAAATGAGGTAATATGAATGGGCACTATTATTCTCCCCACTTTACACAGAAAATATGACACAGATGCCAAGCAGAAGACCCAAGGTCACAGCCTCAGACAGTTTTTTTACAGAGGTGGATGAATCTGAATCAGGTGATACTGGGATTAAGGGCACGTGACTACTAAACCACTAAAGTGACTGGTTTGGACACGCCCTAACCCAACTAGTCTAGATAGGAGAAAAGGGGTAGAGAGATGTTTTCCAAGTCCCTTTGTGCTTTGCCGCCATGAATTGCTACCTTTCTGCCGTGTGCCACCCTACCCTGGAGCCAGCCGGTATGAACTGGAACCTCCACCAAGTGTGAGCTAATGAAACCCTTGCCCGTCAGACTCTGGATGTTAAGATATTTTGTCTCAGCAACAACAGAAAAAGTAATTAAGTGGCCGGGCGTGGTGGCTCAGGCCTGTCATCCCGGCACTCGGGAGGCAGAGGCAGGAGGATTGCTGAGTTCGAGGCTTGCCTGGGCTACAGAGTGAGCTCAGGGCCAGACTGAACTACAAAGTGAGACCGTCTCAAAAAAAAAAAAAAAGTAATTAAGTGGACACTAGGTGTTTCACATGTGAATGAAGTGACCTTGCCATCACTAATTTGCAGATTTCAGGTGCAGGCGAGGTGATGAATGGAGGGAGAAAGGAGAGGAAAGGGCCCAGCTCTTTGGGTTGTGGGTTGGTGGAATAACACATGGTGATTGCTGTCTCCAACCCATGAATTCCACTTAAAACTGTCTCTGAAGTCGGCACACACTAGACTGATGCCTGCTGCTTCTGAAAGTCAGTTTTAGAACACTTCCAAGGCACTAAATACTACAGGCCTTTATTACATTGCCATAGTACACTTTCAACATATATTTACTCATAATATATCATACAGTGTTTTCCAGTTTACTTTTCTAATGACCTGTTACGTATGACTTTGTTAATACATGTTAACTGTCATTACCTGTGAATTACTGACTCACTATTTTAACATGTATGACTACTGTCTTTTTAGTGTCCTATAAACAACAAAAAATTAAACACTTTTAATTATGTAATTTAACAGTAGCGGCATATAGGGAAGGTTACTTTTGATCTAAAAGAACAGTCATCAGATTGAGTTTGTTTAATGTCAGCACACCATAACATGCTATTTCCATCTGTTTTTTAATTCCTTATTTATTCATTTCAGAATTCCATTAGAAATTTATACTTACCAACCCAGATATCCATTAACTGGAGATTGGATAAAGAAGACGTGTTTTTTTAGAAAATGGAGTATTACTTTGCCATAAAGAACGAATTTGAGTCATTTATGTGCAAATTGACACACCTTGAGCACACACTAATAAGTGAAATAAATAGGTCACAGATATGTAAATACCGTGTCTTTTCTGTCATGAGAACCTATAGATGTAAATGAATTCTAGAATGTATGATAGATTTTGTGAAATAGCAAATACTAAAAGGTAATGTAGTAGGGGAAAGTAATGAGGGGAAACAATAACTATGATTTGAAAAGAAAAAGAAATAGCATGTATATAGGGGGGTGGGGGTTGCGGGGTGGGTAGGGATATGGGAATTAAGTCGTGTCATATACTGATACAAATTCCCCAATGCTGAGTGTGACTGTGTGCTGTACATAAAATACCAATAAAGAATTTAAAAAAAAAGAAATCTATACTCGCTGGTCTGTGACTAACCCCACGTGTCAAAACAAGATCCTGGGTGGCCACAGGAAATCTTTTATTTTAGTTCCTTTTAGACACAGGAGCAGGAACTCGGAATGTGTTATACACGTGTGTTTCAAGCGCTGTCATCCCACGGGCCAGCCTCGTCGCGGGAACAGCCTTCCTAACGCGCGCCTGCAGACCGGGCCTCTTCAGTTAGGCCCCGTCATTCCAGCGTCAGTGCTATGGAGCCAGGTGAGACGGAGAGAGGAGCCCCGGCAGCAAGTCGAGCTCCTCCGCGGTGACTGACAACTGGCGGCCGCTGGAGCCGCCCATCCCCCGCCCTTCGGCAGCTGCGCTGCTGCTCGAGGCAGCGACTGCTCCTGCCTGTTCAGGGCCATCCGCAAAGAGGACACCACAGCACCACCCTGTATCGCAGCATCTCAGGGATTTCTACAACCCAAGTTGTTCTTCAAGACTAATACTTCTTGCTCTTTTGAATTCCAGTGAATAAAGTTAATTTTTAAAAAATATAGTATTTTAAATGAGTGCCTAAATCCCTTGGGAGGGCAGGATACCTCTCAAACCCAAAGTAACACCGGTAAAAAAGCCTTTTGTCCAGAGAGAAAAGCCTTCCAGACTCAGCCCATCCCCCTCCACGTCCCATCAGCACAAATTCAGTGATGAATGCGGATCTGGATGAGTTCGGGCCCCCACAGCCCACCACGCTTTCTGCTTTCAGTGACACTACTACCTTTTCCCCTCCTCCATAAAACTTTCTTCCCTATCTTCTGTCCAACCCAAACCTTGTTCACAAGTAAGAGCTTAAACTCACCTTCTAAATAAGGCCTGTTGCCTCACAGTTCCCCTTGAGCCTACAGCCGAGCAGTTCCGAGCCTCTCACCAGCCTAACTTCCAGACCAGCCCCAACTTCACTTGCTATGGCAGATGCGCGCTGAAGACGTTTCTTAAGGTTAGAAAAACTTGGATAAACAGAACGCCAACTAGTATTTCACTACTGCAGACATTACATTTTCCTTACATCTTCCTACCTCTCACCTGTACATGGTATTTTGTAGCCCTCCTGGATCAGGTAGAGGTTGGAAAATAATGAAGGCCCCCTTGAATAAATTTTCTCTTCCATCTGGACACCACTGTCGTGATCTGTTTGAAAGTTAGCATGTCTACACTGCACTGAGTCGCAGCTGCTGCATAAAGCAAATTCATTCACGATTAGATCACACATTCACACCAAGACAGTCCTGGAGGGCGTGTCGCTAGGGTTTTCCTCCTCTTCCCTCTTCAGCTCACACACCATGTGCTATTTGGTTAAAGCTGTTCATCACTGCTGGGTCATACAATATAATGGAATCAAAGTATGCAGTTAAATTTTACTTTAAGCACATTACAATGTTTAATGTGTGAAAAATTTTAAAGGCAAACAAAAACCATTCTTTGGACTCTCACAACCCACGTTTATCATGAGATTAAGCACCAATGAGTCACAATGTGAATTCTCATTTCCCTCATAACATCTTACTTTCAGAAAGTAATGGCAAAATAGTCCCATTTAATCCCACATATTCCATAACTTTTGGTTAACTTATTTGGCTTACAATATTTATCAGCGCTTAAGGAAGGGAAATGGGATATACCAAGGAACACAAGACAGTCTTTTCCTGGTAATAAAGTAACGCTGGACTTCAGTTTTTACTATGCCATTCTACATACCACAGCTTTCATACTGAACCTACCTTGTAGGAGCTTTTCCATAAATACACAAAACTACTGTACAGTTCATTTTTCGCATGTTAATTCTCCAAATTCATTCCTTTTAGGAATGATGGTAAACCTGTCAGAGTTAAACTACAGCCCACTGTGGCATGTGCCACAGACTGACATTTTGATCAGTTCTTCAAAGGCAGATAAATAATAATCCAAGATACCTGAATTAAATTGTTTTGTGAAAGACATGAGCACTTCCACTGGATTTAACATCAAATCTGAAGAACAGATGGATACCATGCGGCTCCAGATGTGAAATCCTGAGGGAATTGCATCAGTTATGTAATACTCTGACTGGAAATATCTAACCTAAATCTAAATAGGACAAAACGTCACACCAATATAACAAACAGAACATTTGCGTCTTTAAAAAGAAAAGACCTATGTTTAGAAATGTTAGTGGCATAAATACGGAAGAAGGCTGAAAAACTGTGCCAGACTGAAGACAGCACCGTATGACAAGCAAATGCAATGTGTGACTCCAGGCTTGACTCTGCCATGAACCAGTGAACGTGTCCGAGAACCCTCTGACACTGTGACGAGACAAACAGCAACTCGGCCCCTGACCGGAGCATCTCCTCTGGCTTCTACACCATTTTAAATTTGTTATTCATGCTATATTTTATCTCTTTAATCAAAGAATAAATGCTCTTCTATACACACTATGGAAACAGAAATTTAATTTTATTAAGTATTTGGTAACAAACTATTCTAATAATTGAATATCTTAATATTCATCAGAAAATATATGATAAAATAAATTTTGAAATAATTTCAAAGATTGTCACAAAACTCGTGAGATGTCAATTCGTGTTATGTCATTAGCTGAGCTAATATTTCACAATATAAAGAAACTGAGATGCTATATAAAACAAATGCAGGAATTGTTTTCTGTAGTCCATAAATTACATAAAGGTTTCATATATATAAACTGCACATATGAACGTATATACATACAAATATATATAAACCAAGATATGTAAGCCAAATATACTAGAAATATATATATATATATATAATATATAAACAAAAAGGTGATATTAATACCATAAACCCCTCTTGCTCAATTGCACAGAATTACTTTGAATGGCCTCTCAACTGCCAGGAGAAAGATAATGGATTCAGACAATGGCCTCTGAGAACCAAGTCCTTTTCTGAGCTGGACATACATATCTGTCCCTAACACTCTAACACGGTCTCTTTAATCACCTATGGTGACCAGGGGCCTTTACAGCAAAGGATCAATTTAAAAAGCTGTTCTTTACAGTGACATTCAATGATATATATACATATATATATATATATATATATATATATATATATATATATATATATATAGTGAATACAGAACTTGGACACATAATGCCAATAAAATGGATAGGTTTGTAAAAAAAACAATAAAACTCCAGGGATCACCCAAGAGCACTTTTTATACATTCTCAATGTTCAGAGCACTTTAAGAGATTCAAAAATTATATCAATGGGCTTTTTCTTCATTCTTTGCAATGTTACCTACAACTGTCTTCCAAAACTGGTGTGGAACTTGTGTTTCTAGAGTTTCTCAGAAGGAACATGTGACAAAGAATTTAACAAAACACACCCGTGTTTAGTAAGGGACAATTTCCACTACAGGCTATTAAAAGAGACCAGGTATTAGCTACCCTAGTATTGTTTACCTTTAGTATTATTTTAGAAAAATGGGGGAAAAGAATCAGAAAAGATAATTTATGTAACAGGCTTTTAGAGGCGTTGTTTGAACATACAGCTCAAACTGTCCTAGTTGGAGTTCCAGTTAATACACGTGGCGCTGACTTCACAGCACTCACGGGAGCTGGGCCTCCCGAGGTGCCCGGGCCCTGCCCTCACTCCCGCGCCCTCCTCCCTCTGGTCCCAGCTGCACAAGCTGACGGCGCCTTCTGCTCAGCCGCGTCTGCATCTGCAGCCCCGCACCAAACAAGAGTCCCCAGCACCCACCTGTGGATCAGAGACCGAAAGGGTGAGTGTGCAAAGGCCCTGTGGTGGCCTCGGCACTGACACAAACACAGCCCTGCCCTCTGCTTAGGATGGAAAGGGACAGTGCACACTGTGGCCTCCTCGGAGTGTATTTAAATGACAAGCTCCTTCAACCTGAAGGGGCTGAAAATAAAGAATAAAAAGGCAGCCTTCGGAGAGAAATTCACCTCGTGGGTTCAGATCATTTCAAAACATCCCAGAAGTTGTATAAGCTCAACCGCCCTCTGAGGGTACCCAGTGTCCACGGGGGACAGAAACCCCAGTGCTAATTCAGGTGGCCACTCTGCCTCTTCACCCCGACACTCCGGTCCGGACCAACTGATGAGACTATGCGCAAAGGGGCAGCGTGGCAAAGCGCCTCTCCTCTCCGCCGGCCCTGTTCCAGCCTGAGGCGCCCACCAGCCTCCTGTCCTCAGACGCAGCGGCCGCGCGTGCTACACCACACCCGAGCACTCCCGCCGCGCGTGCTACACCACACCCGAGCACTCCCGCCGCGCGTGCTACACCACACTCGAGCACTCCCGCCGCGCGTGTAACAACACTGCTGTCCACTCTGCCCGGCTCTGCCCCGCTCTGCCCGGCTCTGCCCCGCTCTGCCCCGCTCTGCCCCGCTCTGCCCGGCTCTGCCCCGCTCTGC
>PVIC010057518.1:0-10644 GCA_004025085.1 Thryonomys swinderianus
GAACCTCTGAATTACATTCTTAGTATTGAGTACATTTTTCCTGTCATAACTATGAGCTAATTTGGTATCGGTAAATTTGCAGTTTATATAATAAGATTTTTCTGTTTTTCTCTCTAAACTCACAGTCCAGTCCCTTAGGAGCATTGTGCAGCTGAGGGCATAGACTTTGTCCCACAGAGACACTGTTGCATTGATGCAGGAGAGTTAAGGCCTAATTCCCCACCTGAAACGCAAGTTCGTGTTCTCTAAAAATCGAAGAATGAATTTTAGGAATGACGGAGGTTTGAGTAGGAAAATTTTATTGAGAGAGAAAGCTTCTGCCTTAAGAGAGACAGAAGGGGGGCCTGGAAAGTGGGTAACCCCCTTACCTCACTTTCTACAGGGCTTTTATGGAGCAAAGCCACGAGGTGAGGCGGGTCTGAAATAGGGGCTACCAATAAGATTCAAAAAAGTGGACCGGTTACAGTTAACCAAAGAGTTCAGTGGGGAATTAACAATTAGACAGGAATTTTGACTTTGACTCTTTTCTGGGAAGGTGGGTTAAAGTGTCAGCCCTTCACCCCAGGAGGTCGGCGCCTTCTTTAGAATATCTGATGGCTGCCTGTTTGGAATTTCAATGAGCTATTTATCTTATATGGGTGGGGTAGCTTTTCTCTGGCAGCAGTAACCTCCAAGTTGGTTTTTTTGTTTTCTTTCAAGGGCCAGTCCTATCTATCTGCCTACATATGTCTAGCTGGCTTTTCTACCTATAATAGCATGACCGTGTACAGTGCTCCTTGCTCTTGGGTGGTTTCCGTGATGGGTTATGAGGGGGGCTAGTTCATCAACACACCTAGCTATGGAGTTGAGTGAACACTATTTGGAAAATACTAGGAGCCACTCCTGATACACTGAAATAATTACATGAATACCTGGATTTTATGTCATTACTATGCACCAATGCAATAGCTAATATAGTTTGTATTTCACTTAGTGGTTGAATTTATTCTGAGAAAAATTAAAAGTAAGACGAGAGGCAGATGGCAGGTGAGTGACCAGTATCTCTTCGGTTACCGGGAATTTCATAGGCTGTTTATTCATTCTTTGGCTGAGAAAAGGCCCTGAAGAAATAAATGGGCTACTGCAAATCAAATAGAATATTGCTGGCTCAGCAGACATGCTCTTGTCCACAGCGGCAGCCCAAGCCACCTTGACACGCCAGACCCCGTCTGTGTGCTGCTATTTGGGTGGGGAAAGGTGGGGTAGAAGGAAAGGGTTGCCAGTGGGAAGGGGGTGCTGGGGAAAGATCAGAAGTGGAGTAGGGGAATCGGGGCCATGGGGCTTGAGGGAGCAGACCATAGAGCCAGCGTGGCCTGTGGGAGCAGCTTGCTGCATGCACGCAGCCTTTGTCTCTCTAATGCGGCCTGGCGTTGGCGACCAGAAGGAGACTAGCAGCCAAGCTGGGTGCGGCTGGAGTCACGGCCCTACTACCTTCTCCTGCCGGCTCAGCACAGGGGACAGTCTTGGCTGAACAGGGTCAGGGTAGCTCAGGCACCTCGCACCTGAAGTCTGCCCTGGCCACCTGTGCACGTCAGAGGAGCTGCCCCGTGGGGCTGGGAGGAAGCCGAGGAGGCGGGTGGGTGCTTGGGGCCTGATGAACACGGTGCGTGGGCAGAGCAAGTGCGGCCACGTATTCAGAGAGAAGGCGCGAAATGCTGAGCCCGAAGGCAGCAGACACGGGCCCACCCCCCCACCTCAGTGTGCCAGCCTCTCACCAGGGTGTGGGGAGCAGAAGGTGAGGCTCATCTTGTTGGCACAGCAGGTCCCCACAGATCCAGAGTGAAAACTGAGTACCCCAGGGCTATGTTTTGTCCCCCAGTCAGCCTTGTAATGGAAACCAAAAGCCTGGGTGCTGGAAGGGGAGCTCAGGGTGCCACCCTGTGGTGCGTCGGATGACAGCAGGAGGGTGGGCCCCAGGTGGCAGGGGCTGCCTCGCCCTCAGGGTCGTCCTCTTAGGTGCCTCAGGGAGACACGAAGCTGCTTTTCTCAGAGAGGCAGCCGGAGCCCTGATGTGTAAAGCCATCTAAAGCTATTTTGAAATTTCTAAGTATTTGTAGATGACATGTTATTATCCTCTCAGATATGAGAAATACAAAGCACGTGACTTAGGTCAGAGAGGGTGGTTTATCTTCTTCAGTAAACTACCTTGGCCACCAGGCAAGTATGCATTTTAATCAAGTGGGTTCCAGGAATGGAATATTCTCAGAATGAAAAATACTTCCATTGTCAAATTGCACCATTCAATAATTTTAATAGACTGGGAATTCCAGGAAAGCAAAATTAACTTTTACTTATAATATTATGGAAATAAGAGAAAGAAGATGACATTCAAAACATGCTGTTCCTCATCTATAGGAGTTTATATAACCTCTGCATTTCTTTATGTCCCATCGTATTCCTTACAAAAGCATGTCCGTGTATGCACATATGTGAAAATTCTAACTTAAAAACTGAGGCTATGGATGTTGTATTCTGTCTGGGGTCAAGGTGAACCTGGTGCTGGTGCTGGGGTCTGATTCCCGGGGTTAACTTGGGTTTAGCAGGAAACTGATCACTGAGCAACCGCACGTTCTGTATTGCAAGGCAGAGGAAAGAGACCAGCCCTGAGGAGGGCACTGCGCCAGCTTGCGGTGTGTGGGTTGGGAACCGTGGGAAGCAGACAAGAATCTGGGGGCTCCTCTCCTTGAGTGCAGATCTCATGGGTCCAGAGGCAGGCAGACCTCTGACCCTCAAGCACATGTGCTGGGCCCACCTGTGACTGGCTTTGCCACAACACCCAGGGTGGCTGATTTCTAGCTCAGTGTCGTCATTTCCTTACTACTGAGACACAGTCCCTGACACACACCCACAACTTAAAGGAGAGGCTTTTCTTGGCTTGAAGTTTGTGGGTTTCTTCCTATACTAGCCAGGCAGGCAGGAAGCAGACAGAGGGATCAAGGGAGGAGGAGGTTGCTAGGCCCTTCCAGGCCATGCCCCCAGTGACCTCCTCTTACTGGGCCTCATCTTCCAACACTGCATTTAGCTCCAAACTATTCAGGAGGCTCATCCACTGATCGGTATCATACCCCATGATCCAACCGCCACCCCAAGCCCCACCTAGGAGTGAACCCATGAAGCCTTAGGGGCACTCTAGATACAAATCATAATGTCCAGCATATACCACACAGCACATTTATGGGACGTGAGATTCAAGAGTGAGGAAGAAGGGAGGCTTCTCCAGGTGCCCTCACAGGTGCCAGCAGGCTATGGCTCTGGATGGCTCCAGTGGTGACCAGGCTCCATGTCAGCCTGGGCAGGAGGACAGGACGTGGGTTATAGCACTGCAGAATACATACCCCTGCAGCCCCTCCTTACATTCACAGCTTCTCTTCACCTTTGGAGCCTTTCTTTGTCCAAATAAGCTTCTGGGAAGGGTGGGAACCCCCTAAGTTCTCGGCAGCAGGAGTAGCTAGGGAGCCTGTGCCCTGGAAAAACAGCTGAGGGGAACCCAAGGGCAGCAGAAAGTGCCATTGCTCAGTCACTGGGTCCAGAGGGATCTTCAGCAACTGTATTCAGGTAAGAGGATTGTGATTTCCTTGGAGAATTGAGAAAACATAGTCATTTAAATGAACAATCAGGGCCTTTAGAAGCACAAAGAGGGAGCTGAAAATCTTGGTTGGTGTGGTTCCTAGAACATCTTTGGTTTCCATGAAGAACTGGTACAGTAAGTACCCTGTGACTAGGAAATAGCTGTTAATTAGTAATAGTGACTTGATCTAAGTAGAGAGTTTTAAAGAGAATAATGAATTCATGCAGCTATTTAAGAGACAGTTTTTAGCCTTTGTTACTATAGTTAAGGAGACTTTCCAGTTCTTTAATTAGATTCTTTATTGTTTTCAGATTTCTGGCTAAGATACATTGAATTTGTAGTTCCCTACCATTAAATCTTTCATAAACCCAATGTTCTTGCTTGTTTATGGATGAGTCAGGTAATATTAATATTTATAGTGCACTTTGTTGATTACCTTGTCAGTAACTCTTCCTTTCATGTTCTTTCTTAATAGTTGGTAATTTCTGATTTGGGACCAATAACATTTCAGAGACTCTGACTATACCTACCACTTAAAGGCTACAATATATGACTGCAGGGCCAGAGATTTAGTTCAGTGGTTCCAGTACCTACCTAGCAAGCGCAAGGTCCCTGATTTGGTCTCCAGTAACCACATACAACAATACCAGGTGTGGTGACTCACGCCCACCAGCAATCAGACCACTGACCACAGTGCTGGGTGTGGTGGCTCATGCCTGTAATCCCGCACTCAGGAGGCAGAGGCAGGAGGATTGCTGTGAGTTTGAGGCTTGCCTGGACTGCATAGTAAGCTCAGGAACAGCCTGAACTATAAAGCGAGACCCTATCTCAAAAAAATAACCTTATATGACTGCACCTAAGCAATTAGGACCCACCAGTCTCTGGCTATGCAGTAGTTGGGGTAGGATGTGATTCTAACCTGAATGATCAAAGTAAATCCTGGGGGATTCACTGGGAACACTGGAAAAATATTGCTTTCCTGGGTGGTGGAAGCAGGATGAGACCGAGGCCCCTCCTGACACTGTAGGTGGTACAGAGAGGCAGGCAGTTTTGTTGACACTGCTGATCATGTTGAGTCTAGATCAACCCTCACCTGACACCCCTGTCCTTCTTTTCACTCCATCGCTTACATTAGTGAGATTTCCTCATTGTTCAGTCCAGGCTGAGAAGGTTCCTATTGGTCATCAGTGGGAAATTTCCTTACTTCAACTGCTGGGCTTGTGGGGGCAGCTCTGCTGGGAGAAGATGAGTGTCCCTGCAGTGCTGCTGTCCGGGGTCCCCACATTTCCAGACTGTGAGATGTTAAGCAGGTGCCTCATTCCTACTGGACATCGATCCTGGCACTCAGTGCACCCTGGGGTGGGAGAATATATTCTACCTGGGACATTATCTCATTCTTTCCCAAATGTTTCTTTTGGCCAAGAATACGAAGTCAGAGAATGAAGAGACCTACAACGTTGGCTTTCCCCCACAAGGCGCCCACTACTTCTTCTGTTTTCCTAGTATGGCTTGCTCTTTCCTGAACCATGCACATCAGGTAACTCTGCCTTTGCTGGCACATTAGCTCTTTCTGAGTGTCTCACACACTGGTTTATCAGGTGCTCAATATCCCAAACACCTGGCTGACTGTGTCACCAGCAAGAGCATTCACAGTGTTCTGAGTGTTGTCATGTTACACAGGAGTTTTGTTCTGATGAAACTCACTCTGAGTAGGTGCTCTGTGTTCCCATCAAATGTCTTTGTCACTGTCCACTTGTGGACTTCTGCACAACTTCCTGCCCTAGAGGAGCCACTCAGAGCCACATTGCCTTGTTACAGTTGGGTGTACTCTTCTCCCCATGCATTCTCTGTGGGCTGAGTTGTGACACAACGTCTTCTTCCTCCCTTGGACCAAGGTGCATTTTCCTGAGAAGTTCCCTTTGCCTTATGCAAATTGGAAGCCCAAGTGGATCAGGCCAGTTTTGCCCATGAAGTATGGATATAGCTGAAGGGAGTTGGACCCTCAGAAGTTCCACAGGAGACGCACAAAGCCTTTGAGAGTTGTGCTGTAAAAGTGGAGCTGCTAGAGCTGCGGGGCTGAGATAAGCACAGTGAAGAGAGGGTCCACCTTGCGGCTCTCCAGGGTGGAGGGAACAGGCTAAGGGGAGCAGCAGGAGGCCCTTCAGGGGGACCCTGCGTGTGTTGCGGGGAGGAGCAGCACCTGGAGAGCAGCGAGTGAAGGCTGCAAATGTGCGATAATGTTTGTTTGAATACCGGAAAAAAAACAACTGAAAGGAGGACAGAGTCTCTTTGGCTCATGGCTGCAGTCTGTGGTTGGGCAGCTTCATTGCTTTTAGATCTGTAGCAAGACAAGAACAGCATGGCGGAGGGCACAATGGAAGGAGACCCAGGGCAACAGCACTGGACTTTCAGCAGTGGATCTTCTCTGCTTTGATGGCCTGAGTCTGGCAGGATTTCAGATCCTGGTTGTGCTGTTCAAGTGAGGCTGTTGTTGGGTGACCGCTGCTGTGCCAGTGAGTGTGTAGGCCCAAGTGGAGACTTCCTCCATCACAGCTTTCCGGGTCAGGAGGTGCGCAGGTTTCTGTCCAGACACGGACCTGAAGTAGACAGTGGGACTGTGGCCTTCAGACCAACACCCCCGACCAGATGTGATCGGGAATCCTGGGCTCCCAATGGAGCAGAGCACATGCTGTGCATGGGGTCAGGTGTTGCTCTGAGGCCTGTGGAGGGACAGTCTCTGCGGAAGGTCCCCACTGACCCTGCATCTGTCAAAGTGACACAGGCTGAAGTATTTGCAAAGTAGGACCTGTCTCCTTGAAACCCAGTCATCGCACAAAGCAGTCTGGGGTTGGTGCTGTTTCCTCACTTCCGCCCAACCAGGTGGCCCACTGGGGCCTTGCAGAGCCCTAGCCTGGCAGACGCTGACCAGTGAGTGTGATCACTGGTGAAACCACAAGGCGGTTGCTTAGGCCCACGTCGCAGTGAGGAGTGAATGTACATTTGTCAGGTTGTTACTCAGCGGTAGCTGGCAGAGATAAACACCTTTCGGGAACCCAAGCCCCACGTCTCAGCATTGTAACGCTCCAATTTCTGAGCAGCTACTTGGGTTGGTACCTGGGAAGCTACCTGGCTTTCCCTTCAGGCTCCCAGTTGTACTTCATAGAAGAATAGGTGAGCCTCAGTGGTGCTGTGGGCTGCTGGCTTCTGCAGAGCTTAGATCATCACAGATAGCAACAGGGATAAAAATCAGGCTGTGCAGCGTCGTCCTGGCCATTAGTCAGACTCATGTATGCGCTCATTACAGCTGAAGAGAAAGCCCTACCTTTCACTTTATTTTTGTCTTTATATCATAATTCTTAAAGTATATATTAATATTTTGTATTACTTGTATAAATAATTGGAAATAACTGAAGTAATCTGTAAAAATTATTGAAAATAATTGTGATAACTAAATCCAGAAGATACCTGACACAAAGAATCTTATGGTACAGATAACTCAAAAGTTAACTTCTCTTGCTGTCTCTGCTTCAGTAATAAAATTTTACTGAAATTCTACCAAGAGATATTGAAAGAAAATATGAATTCAAGATGAAGAACAAATAATGTATAATTTCTAGCTGCTAAATAGGAAATTATTCATCTATTAAATTGATTTTTTAGCTAAATTCCACTGGGTGCATATAAAAGAAAAATGTATTTTTAGCTTTTAAGTATTTGTATAACTTATTATTTTGTAACTCTAAACTTAGATCTATTTCAATCAGAAAACTATGTGAGGTGGGAACTCAGACTTTCCAAATTTCTTTTGAGGAATAAATAAGCAAGATTATGCTTCACTGCAGTTTCATTTTCTGTAGGTAAAAGTTGTTGAAAGTTCCTACAAATTATGCAAACTATAATAAGAAACACGTGAAAAGGAGGCATAATGCTAATACATGATGTGTGTAAGTAGGTTCTGTTGGCTGTGTCTGGGTTTCTCCTGTGGACTTGACTCGGATGCTTTACCTCTTCAGGCCATTTTGGGGTCTTTGCTGGCCCAGGGTAGCTGCTCAGCATTGCCTCTGACTTGCTGCTGCCCCGGTCTAGAAATGCACCGTGTTCGAAGTGACATTCACTGAGCACTTCACAGGGCACATGAAGGTCACAGGGAATGGGAAGGAGCCCTGGGTTGAGGGGCCCAGGCCACTTGCTGGACACATCCCTCAACGATAGACCTGAGCACAGTGGGCTCTCACTTGGAAGAGAACACACAGAAGAGAAGTTAAACTTTCGGCCTAATCATGGGTAATTGGCCATATTGCTCACCTGATAGTGACCTCTAGAAAATCTGTGGCTGACTTTCTGCATTATGTCGAGTACTGGACACGAAAGATCCTGAATATTGATTTTTATTACCGACTTTATATTATTTTCCCCTAGGCTATAGACGGTTTGGCTTGTTCATTTTGACCTTAAGCTTAACTTGCACCTGCTTAGTAAGTCACCTTAAACTACAGGTAGCACAAGCAGGAATATAAAGATGCAAACGAACAGCAGCTGGAGGCCAGGATGGCCGCTCGCCAGTGTCCTGTGTGCCAGGCATATGGCTCTGTGGAGGTTGTGAGGGTGACACTCCCGGTGCTTTCACTGGTGTGGGTGCTTTCTCTGCTCGTGTCTTCATGCCCTTTTTCTCTTAAGGGTAATGCATTCAAACTGCATAAACTCGAGGGTCCACAAAGTAGATGTCTGGTCCTTGGGCTAGCTAACAGGTTGAAGACTTTGGCAACAACAGGGATCCCAGAGAGGTGGCAGTGGAGAAGTGCTGCGTAGCACCTGGCAGGCCAGTTCCTGAGAGCCATCTGGCTCTGGAGTTGGCCTGAAGTCTGCAAATGCGGGGCCAACCCAGGAGCCCATGACCCTGGTGGACGCTCCAGCAGGAGGGAAAGGAGCATCATGGGTATGTGGGAGTGCGGCCACCAGCTGGCTACCCGAGTGTGTGCTGCACGTGTGAGAAACAATACAGGTGAGATGCATTTTCTGGCAGGGTGGGGAATACGCAAGAGTTAGTTGAGTGTTTGATATTGTGGCCCATTCTACTTCTGACACAGGAGGCTCTGTGTGGTGCTCTAAACAGAAGCACCGACCAAGCCGGCAGGTCAGGTGGAGTTGTTCTCACCGAGAGGCTGGTCTGTAGCCTGAGCTGTTCGAGGAGCCTCCAGATTCTCATGGGCCTGAGTTCACACGAGGAATGTGGCTCAGGAAGGAGAATGGGATGGTTTCTTGTGCCTGTGGTGAATTGGGAAGGAGGTGTGGACTGATCACCCACTATGGCATCCACTATGGATCCCATTTTCTTATGTGGGTTGTGACTTTAGTAGCTTCTTTTTGTTTGGGGTTTTGTTCCAGTCAAAATTCTGAGCTTGGGGCCAGAGGTTTAGCTCAGTGGTTCCGGCCCCTGCCTGGAAAAGAACAAGGTCCCTGGTTTGATCCTGGCAAACACATACAACAATACTGGGCATGGTGACTCACGTCCACCAGCAATCAGTACCACATACCACAGTGCTGGGCGCGGTGGCTCACGCCTGTAATCCCAGCACTTGGGAGGCAGAGGCAGGAGGATTGCTGAGTTCAAGGCTTGCTTGGGCTACATAGTGAGCTCAAGAACAGCCTGAACTATAAAGCCAGAAGCTGTCTCAAAAAAATAAAAATAAAAAAAAGAAAAGAAAAAGAAAGAAAGGAAAAAAGATTCCAAGTTTGGTGTGGGGAGTTTCACTGTTCTCCATGTGCTGTTGTTTGTATTAACATCCTCTATTTCTCTTTCACTTCTTCTTCTAAAACATAGTGACACTATGCACAGAGGCTTTGCCATCACTTGCCCTCAGTCAGCAGAGCAGGGTAAGCCCTGGGGTTTCATCCGCCAGAGCCAAATGTCCCTGCAGGTGGCACCCCTGCAAATGGTGTGACCACGTGCAGGAGAGAGCAGGGCATGATCTGACGGGACACCTGGCATCCTCTAAAGTGTGTCAGTGGCAACACCGCCACCCCTGTGGGGTTCATCACTGTATGGCTTTGGCAGCTTCATGTTTGCTAAGCTGCACTGTCTGGGAAAGGACCAGTGTTCTGGTGTCATCAGAGCCACATTTCCTAATTATCGCTTTAGTTTTCTATTACTGGGTCCCACTTCATTGTGGAATTATTTTATTCTTCTCCTAGTATTCATTTTCTCCCTCCTGTCAGTGTTTCTTGCGTTTCACTGTTACCTTCAGGCCTCTGCGTGGGCTTCTCCACCTCCAGTCTCATCTGTTCCGATCTCCCTTCCTTGAAGTCCTAGTGATTCACAGGTAGTGCCAGGTCCTCCCACTGTAGCAATGCTGGGGCTGGTGGCCACACCTGGTCAGGGCTTCATGCTTTTGAGTGTCAGAGTTGGAGGTCCTCACCCAGGGCTTCTCCACCAGCTCAACTTGGTTATTTTGAAGGAAGAGTTTGGAGCTCACCTTCTCCGAGAGTTCTTCCTACACTTTCTCAAACTGAGAAGTCCCTCTGGGTACCTCTTCCCTGTGTGTCTCCTCTTGATATTCTGTGCTGACTTTCCTCTTCTTGGTAACAGCTTTATTAAGATATAATTCACATAGCGACAATTTACTCAGCTAAGGTGTATGTTGAGAGTATGGAACTATCATCCTAATCAATTCCAGAACAATTTTATCACCCACAATCCAACTGGAACAAACCAAGGATCTAATAACAGATGAGAGGATCAAAAATAGGACACCCAGCTGTAGTGGCTCACACCTATAATCCCAGCACTCGGGAGGCGGAAACAGGAGGATTGCTGAGTTTGAGGCTTGCCTGGGCTACATAATGAGCTCAGGGCCAGCCTGAACTACAAAGTGAGACCCTGTCTCAAAGAAAAAAAGGATATCTGTACAATGAAATATTATTTACCCAGAAAAAGAAATACAGATGAATGTTACAACATGGACTGAACCCCCTGAATTGTGAGTCAAATTCAACCTTTCTCTTTTTTTTTTTGAGACAGGTTCTCGCTTTGTAGTTCA
>PVIC010057519.1:0-10643 GCA_004025085.1 Thryonomys swinderianus
CCAAGTTGCAGAATTCTTGATTATATATTTTCTAAAGTAGCAAGATTAGGAGAAATAATCGTTGTATAGGACCTTACCTAAATTCTGATTATTAAATCATTTATTTTAATTGTCTTTAAAGAGATTGTGTTCATTTACAACTTTGCTGGATGTCACAGTTGTTTCCAATCTGGCCTTGGTTAACAATTTATTGTTTTACTTAAGCATTAAACACATTACATTAATCCATAAGCATAGCTTTACATTCATTTTAAAAAACATTTTTATAGTTGTAACAGTTCTGCAGCATCTTTAGTGTTCAAGCAAAGTTCAGAGAACTGCAAAGTTGTTTACTTTTACAGTTTTAAGACCAAAAGACGGCATAGTGTGTTGGTGCGGTGACAAGTTTCACTTGCATCTATAAGGTAAGACAGATTTACATTGTGCCAATAGCAATCTCATCTTAAATTCCAATTAAAATGTGACTTTTTAAACTCAAAAAGCTCCATGTGACAGTCTAGCCATCTGTTGGACTAAACAACTACCCCTGATTTGAGCCCAGATAATTACTTTGATAAGAACAGTGTTGGGAAAAGTTCAACTCACATCTTAGTTGAGAATGATGGCTAATTATGAAGAGATAATTAGTATTTGTAGTACTTATATTCAGGAGAAAGGTAGGGACAGATCTCCCCAGTGTAGGTACAGATCATGGATAGTGATTTTATTATTACATTTTATTATGATTCCTAATCTTCTTTTAAGATATGTACCAGAGAGTATATTTACAAAGACGTCTTCCACTTGACAGGGCAAGCTGTTTTTCGTAAGCTATTCTTTGCATTTTCTATTTCTGTGAAAATACTATTGTTACATGGATATTTTTGGGTTTCATGGCCACTCTTAAGGAATCCTTAGATCCTGTCTCTGGTGACATCTGACTATACATCCTTTGCACACCCTGCTATTATGCACCTGGAGGACCTTAAAGCAGGAATATTAGGATAAACTGTCAATTGCTGAAGGAAAGAAATGTCAGGCAACAATAATTCTCAGAATTTATACTAAATAATCACTGTAGATTTCTTTGTGATAAACTTGTTTAAAAAGTACAACTGAGTTGGGAAATGGATAAAAGGCAGAGATGGGGGAAATACAAGCTTCTAACTTTTGTCTGTGACACGGTAACTAGGCACAGCATTGCTGAGCTCTGTATGGACTGGGAGCACTGGGGTTTACAGCTGCTTCCCCAGTGTTAGGGGCAAAAGGATTTTCAATATGGTAACCTTGAGGCAGAGAAGAATCTCTGTGATTGGCTCCTGCATTCCTATTTTGGGTGTGAGTCCAGTTTCATTATGTTTCATACATAACATGTCATTTCCTGGCACCCTAGCCATGCTAGTGCTGCAATCCTGAGTTAGATGGCATCAGTTAAGTCACATTTTTATCTTTAAGCCATTAATGAAGAGGGGTTTTAAATGATTCAGGAGAAATAAAGAAAAGAACTTCAATCATTTGAGAATGACATTAGAATGTTTAGGCTGAAGCACAAATTGGGGTTAACTGTGCAAAGTCTCCTTTTCAGTGTTTAAGATGTCTAAGTTTTTAAAAGCTTGTCGAGGCCTTAATTATGAAATGAAGATAATTCTTGGGACCAGAGATTTAGCTCAGTGGTTCCAGTGCCTGCCTCGTGAGTGCAAGGTCCTGAGTTTGATCCCAGTAACCACATACAATGTTGGGTGCAGTGACGCATGCCCACCAACAATCAATACCACATACCACAGTCCCGGGTATAGTGGCTCATGCCTGTAATCCCAGCACTTGGGAGGCAGAGACAGGAGGATTTCTGAGTTCCAGGCTTGCTGGGGCTACATAGAAAGCTCAGGGCCATCCTGAACTACAAAACGAGACCCTGTCTCAAAAAAAAAAAAAAGATAATTCCTTGTTTTGGATTATTGTTTCCAATTTATGATGAGACTTACATTTGAACCCAGCATTTCTATATACATAGTTGCATGGTTTTGAAAAAAATACTCTTTTCTAAAAAATATTTTTCAATAAAATATTTTTAAAGAGTATTTGGAGGCTCAGATAATGAATGTAAGCCTTTTTGAATTTATAGCTAATCACATTAAGCACTTACTAGGAGTTAACTGTCATTAATATACATCTAAAGTTAAATTAGAATACTATGAGTATCCATTGAGAGATATTATATTTTGAGTATAGAACTTTTATTCAAAAATATATTTTAGACCATATTACAGATGCTGTTATTTTATACTAGTCTTTCCAATGGGTATGAATCATTTATGACTATAATAAGACTGCATTGACTATTTTTAGTTAGCTTAGTTTTTCGTTGAGCTCAACAGTTTTTATATAAGAATTTTTAGAACATTTTATTAATGATAAAATAAGAACTAAGTAAACAACAGAATGCGGAGGTGGAAGTAGTTGAAAATTAGAAAATATGAAGCTTAGCCTCTAGAACAAACTCAGTTGTCCTTTGGCAAATGGCTTAATCTGGGTTTGAGTTTCTTCAAACATCAGAGAAAAATGATGTTGTCACTTATATCACCAATTATAATGATCAAATTGTGATTCTACCATAAACTCAGAATAATTCCACTTTTAAAATTACACCATATATACAAATTACAATATTGAATCCTATGTCTTTCAGTATATCTATTTTTTCATTCAGTAGGCAAGAGTATATGGTTCTTTATTTCAAACTGAACATTTCTTAAATCTTGACATACTAAGTTGTCAGGGAAGCTTAATCTGTTTCACTCAGACTGGGCCTTCTAGTTTCAGAGAGGATCAATTTAACATAACAGGCAAAGAACCTACAGTGCTTGTGAAATTGCATAATTCATTGTGATACATAAATAATATATGCATAAATTATTATGACATAACTTACTGCTTTAGCAAAGATATCTTTTCTTTGTTATTAAAATGAAAAATAATATGAAAAGAAATACTACCATATGCTTTTGATTTAAAAAGATGATTTGCCTTCCTTTCTTCCTGCTCAACAAACATACACATTTAAGAAACATGTATGCATATTAATACAATTCAATAAGTTCAATAAAATGCCTTAGCTTTATTTACTTTGAATTTGGTATAAAATAGAGGTAATAAAAAACAGAAGTATGTATCTCTGAATACCATGCAGCTATCAAAATTGAAATAAAAAATGATAAAGGGCAATATTTCATTAAAGATCATTATTCCATCCCTGGAACCAGATGAAGGATCTAATAAGGTAGTTTATAAACGTGTGAACTCTCACTTTTGTTTGCATACTACTAATTACACTCAAATAATTTGTTTTCTTTTTTCCCCCGTGGAATAGCCTCATTTCCACAGTTTGTGTAACACTTTTGCCTCAAAAATCTTTTATGGCTGAGCATGGTGGCTCACGCCTGTCATCCCAGCCCTCTAGAGGCAGAGGCAGGAGGATTGCTGAGTTTGAGGTTTGCCTGGGCTACATAGTGAGCACAGGGCCAACCTGAGCTACAATGCGAGACCTTGTATCCAAAAAAAAAAAATCCTTTATGCAAGAAGAACATTTATAAGTACTTAATTTGCATGTAGTTTGTAGTATTGAACTAGGCAAGGTTTACCTTTTAATGAGACAGTGATTTATAGCCTAACATGTATTTGGTTCTGAACTGGACTGCCTTAGCCACATAATTGGTAGTCAGTAAAATGAATTAAGATTATACTTCTGTCATTGTATGACACTTTTAAAGGTCTGTTTCATTTGACAATTTTCTCCATCGGCAAAGCACAGGTTGACCTTCCAATTGGCCTTCATATTGCCTTTAAAATGCTTCTGCAGCACGTTCCCTCCCTTCTCAGGGGCTTCTCTTTCTTGCAGAGGCAGCATCCCCACAATGCTGCAGCTTTGTTGTCAGTTACCTAGCCGCCACTCCGGGCAGCTCACAGGGTCGGACCCGGAGCTATCCCTGCCTCTTGCTACTCTGGAAGTGGAAGCAGCGAGGGCCTTTGCCGAAGTAGCTGCAGAACTTGCTTCCTAGTTCACCTGAAGTCAGAGTCAGATTGTTTTCCACACTACGTGAATTCCAGACTATCTGTGTTGTCTGAATTTAGGTAAGAATGCTGCTGTTCGAGACAAAAACCCAGTTAATTAGCTAAAGTAAGTGCTATATGTCAAAGTTCATAAATGAAACATACAAAAAAGCTCCATTCAAGTGTCTTTCCAAAAAGTTAAAAGATCTCAATTAGTTCAGAGACTTCTAATTAATGATATATACATATTTTGGGCTGAGGCTTAGAAAACTCTTAGGTAGCATACCACAATATATGATAGATCCATAAGATACTTTTATTTTGTAATCTTACATTGTTTTATGATTCATATGTTTTAATTTTCATGTTACTTTTTCTCTAGCATTTGCTTATCTTAATTAAAAATGTTCTGTGTCATTAAGTTCATCATCTTTCAGCTAGATGATTTTGTATGTAATTATAAGAAAAAGAATGGAAAACTTCTGTGATTATCAAAAATTATATGGAGATTTGCAAATAATTTGTAGTTAATTAGGAGTTTAGTTGGGGAACTAATTAATTTCTATGTGTTATATATTGATTTCCAACAGTACCTATGAAATTATTAATACAAATTATTTTATAAATAAAACAAAACATGCATTTCTACACATAGGAAAATAATCTTACATCTAAAACATCAGTCCTCTAATATTTGCAAATCACACAACTGAAGGATTCACTTTTTAGTTTATATTTAAACTAGAATATTTTTAAAGCATTTTAACCTCATTTACTTGCCACAGTTTAGACTAAACATTCATGATATTTGTAGAAGGATTGTTTGACACAGTCTGAGCGTCTGTTAGTTTTTCAACTGTTTCAGCCCTGTCATTTGTTGTTTTGCTTTGCTTTTGTTTTGTTTGTGCATTGTCCTATATTAAACAAAGCCTACAGGATCTGTAAAATACAATCAGCAATTTTGCCAGTGTGGGTTCTGCCTATCATGTAACGGCCTGGACTAAATACATGTGACAGCGGAGTTATGGGTGCAGTGATGGGTCTGTGTAGCAACTAGAGTTTTAATCTCTAACTAGCTTTCATTTTTTCATCTTTATAATTTCCATTTCCTCTCTCTACTGAAATAAAGCCATTTGAAATAAGTGGATACTCCTGCACATGTTGATGGTCCTCTGAGCTCTTCAGAAAATAGCTTTGCCTGGTGATGATACTGTTAATAATTTCTCCATATTTTTTCTCTCTTTTTTTTAGTCTCGACCTATTCCTTCCCACCTTACTTCAGCAGTTGCCGAGAGTATCTTGGCTTCAGCCTGTGAGAGCGAGAGCAGAAATGCAGCCAAGAGGATGCGTCTGGATAAACAGCAGGTACTGAGGACTCTTGGAGTCTGGTTTGGGCCAGCAACAGCAAGTCTATTTCATTGCTGTAGAAAAGCACAGCTCTTGAATGGATCGAAAGTATACAGAGTTTGTTCGTCTTTAGTTATGAATTTGAATTTGAATAAAGCAATGCATAAGTGATCAAAAGATATGTAACACAAATTTCCTGTGATGAAAAACAGACAGTAGTAAACTTGACATAATTTTGCTGAATTGAAGACTAATTGTTAAGATCATTTAGAATAGTTTTGTGAATTTATCTTGTCATTTAACATTGTATTTGAATAAAATTAACCTTTAATTTTCTCTGACCCACTGCCAAATGCCACTAGTTATGCTGTGGGTGGTGAAAGCACAAAATAACTTTTTTTTTTGCCATTTGCTTTAGTTCTTTTAATTGAATTCTTTATTGGTACGTTTTATATACAGCTCAGAATCACACTCAACACTGGGGAATTTGTACCAGTATATGACACAAGTTAATTCTCATTTTTACCTATATCCCTACCCATCCCACAACCCCCCAACTCCCTACATACATGTTCTTTCTTTTTCTTTCCAAATCATAATTATTGTTTCCCCTCATTACTTTCCCCTACCACATTCCCTTTGAATATTTCCTATTTCACAAAATCTATCATACATTCTAGAATTCATTTACATCTACAAGTTCTCATACCAGAGAAAAGATACAGTATTTACATATCTGTGATCTATTTGTTTCACTTATTAGTGTATCCTCAAGGTGTATCCACTTGCACATAAATGAATGAAACTTGTAGTTCTTTATGGCAGAGTAACACTACAGTTTATTAAAAAAACACATCCTCTTTATCCAGTCTCCAGTTGATGGGCATCTGAACACAGGGACCTTACCCTAACAGTTACAAAAGCAATAACAGTGAAGCTTCATCTAGTAAGAATCCATATCCTGGGTGCCTTCCCTCATTGGCAGTCACTTATATGCTTCATTCACAAAAGCTTTGTACTGTACTGGAACTAGAGAAGCAAAATACTAAGGTTTTTTCTTTCTTTCTTTCTTTCTTTCTTTCTTTCTTTCTTTCTTTCTTTCTTTCTTTCTTTCTTTCTTTCTTTCTTTCCTTTTCTTTCTTTTCTTTTTTTTTTTTTGAGACAGATCTTGCTTTGTAGTAGGATATGTTTTTAAAATGTTTCACATTTCCCAAGGCATTCAACTGATTACATACCTTGAATTCTGCCTTAGTATTTAGAATTGTTACTGCAAGAATATTTAAACTATTTCTTTTTATTACCAGCTTCATAGTTTTCCTTTGGGGTGACACACAGGCCTCTAGAATGTAGTTTTCTGCCAGCAGAAACAGAAGATTGAGGGAGCCCTCTTGTAATTCAGTCCAACTGCAGAAAGGGCAGTTTGCCCAGGCATTGGCACATGGAGAGGGTGCTTTCGGTGTGCGCTCCTAGGCCAGCTCACAAGTCTGAGAATTTGTTGTTGACTTAAAGATTCTTCCTTGAGCCCCTGACTTTCTGTAGGTTCATAAAAGTTCAAAGCTAGATGGCTAAAATCTGTCTGTTGAGCCATATATCTAACTCCTTGCCATCAGCATGAGCCTCATGGAGAGCTGTAATCGTGTGTGTCCTTCAGAGTTTATGAAGCTTGATGAATTAACTGGATTTTATAAAGCTCTTTGAGCTATGAACATGAAAGCAGTTATAGACATGTTAAGTACTTCATTTCAAATGTCCGTTTTACACTACAATGCAGAGGAAGCTCGTTATTATGCAGCCCCTGCCCTGAAGCAAGCCCGTGGCAAGAAGAGCCCGCCCCTTCTTCAGACTCATTTCACCAAACTCAGCTAGTGTTTTGTCCATCTTAAACTAAAATCAGCATTTCCTTTTTTTTTTTTGAACAAGAAAACATGGAATTTTTGTATTGCCTAGGAAAGCTTTCCTTACTTTAATAATTCCAAAGTGTAAACAAAGTCAGGCTATTGTTACAGTTCTGCAACATAGCACCGACTGTTGGGTGCGATGCCTTTTTTATGTTTTTGTTGTTTGGTTATCAATTCATTTCTAACCTTAAAAGCAAAGATCTCTCATTGTTCTTGTTCCTTTTGAACAGACAGAGGAAGAAAATGCGAGAGATTAGAGCCAGCTATTTGCTGCTGGTTTCTCTCTTATTGATGCAGACTTTTTGCTGTTTTCACCTTTTATTTATAGGCTTGATGACCATTTCGTATAGAGGCCTTTCCTTGATTTCTAGTCCATTTTAAAGTGAAATTAGTGTGCAGTTTTTATATGAGGCATCACTTAGAACAGCAACCAAGGTTTCCTGGCGAGAGCCCTGTAATTATTGCCCTTGAAGGGCAAAGCAGCCAGTGAGGGGTGACAGATTTTTCAGCGACTAGGACAGATGAGAAATCAGTCACTGACTGTGGTCTTACATCTTTGACTCTTACGGCAAAGAACACAGCGGAGCTGTGGCATGTTTGTGACCTGTGATATAAGGAAAAGAGAGGAAACAACAAAACCGTGTATGCAAAATCGATCCTTCCCTAAGTTTAGAAAGTAAACCTGCACATATACGTACACGTAATGTCCAAGACATTAAAATATTTGATAAGTGCATCACTTCCTGCTACTGTTTCTTCTTTCCTACTGTTGAATTCACTGAGATAGCTGTTTCCTCCCGAGTGTTGCTTGTTCTGTTAGGCAGCACTACATAGCAGATTATTAAAAATGTAATTGTGGCTGCAGAAGTTAAGGAGGTAGCCCCATAAATGTGGTGACAATTGTAATACACTTTCTATCCGTCACAGGCACATCTGAAAACTGTCCATAACACCGTGATTAAGGCGGTTTTGACATGGGGAGCTTTCTGTCACATTCCTTCTTTCTATAACATTTACCACCTCGGATACCTTGCAGGAGGCAGCATTTTTATCCCATAGGATTTTATTCTTAGGTTTAATAGTAACTGTTGGCTGTAATTTACCAACCCCCACTCCCCTAACTCTACTCATCATCTTCAGCTTTTTATTCTACTCCTAGCATTTTCTTTTCTTATGTACAACATTTTGGAGAAAATTTCTGTATGTTTGAGTTTCTCAACATGTTTCAACCCAGCTGTCTCACCCACAGGAGAAAATACACTGTGTAAGCAAAACAATGCTCCACTGAAGGTAATGCTTGGACCACGCCTACTTCTTATGCTACACATATAATTTTAAACCATTTGGGATAGAATGTGCTTTGCAAATCACCTCATTCAAATGGGCCTTGATGCCCTCACTTCTAAGAGTGTCAGCAGCACCAACACTGGAAGCATTTATGGATGTGGTATTGTATGAGAGGTTTTAATAAACCATTTTAATGTAACTGAAATGATTTTTTTTTAGGCAGGCTCTTATTTTGTAGTTCAGGCTGGCCCTGAGCTCTCTATGTAGCCCAGGCAAGCCTCGAACTCAGCAATCCTCCTGCCTCTGCCTCCTGAATGCTGGGTTGATAGGCTGAGCCACCATGCCTGGCACTGTGCTATGTGGTACTGATTGCTGGGTGAGTGTGAGTCAGCATGCCCAGCATTGTTGTATGTGGTTACAGGGGATCGAGCCAGGGACCTTGCCCTTGCTAGGCAGGTGCCGGAACCACAGAGCTAAGTCTTTGGCCCCTGAAATGATTTTTATAGAAGTGCAGAGCATGAGATTTATTACAAGCAAATACATTTCCCA
The DNA here is from genome assembly GCA_004025085.1 of Thryonomys swinderianus. NCBI lineage: Eukaryota > Metazoa > Chordata > Mammalia > Rodentia > Thryonomyidae > Thryonomys > Thryonomys swinderianus. The sequence continues at coordinate 9,108 of PVIC010057519.1, forward strand.
AGGCTACAGGGTTGCTCAGGATGCTGCTCCATGCTGATCCAGACCTTTTGCTTCTTAAACCCCTATGTCCTGGTTTTTTTTGTTTGTTTGTTTGTTTGTTTGTTTGTTTAGACAGGGTCTCACTTTGCTGTTCAGGCTGGCCCTGAGCTCACTATGTAGCCCAGGCAAGCCTCGAACTCAGCAATCCACCTGTCTCTGCCTACCGAGTGCTGGGATTATAGGCGTGAGCCACCACGCCCGGCACTGTCCTGTTATGTTTTTTACAAATCTTCTCAATCATACAGTTTTAAAAATTTAAGAAACAAATTAATATAAATAAATTTTATGGCTTATTCTATCAGCTGATTTCATAGTATAGTTCTGTGTAATATACTTTTCTGGGCAAAACTTTGTTTCATAAAAAGCAAAACATTATTATAGTGTAGTTTCCCATTTCACTTATTTTTTTTAATTTATCTTTATTGGTACATTGTATATACACATCATGATCTCATTCCATATTGGGAATTTGTACCAGTATATGACACGACTTAATTCTCACTTTTCCCATTCCCCTGCCCACCCCACAATCCCCACCCCCTAAATACATAAACTTTGTTTCCCTTTTTTATATTACCATCATGTTTTTTCTTTACCCCTCATTACTCACCCTTCCACCATATCTAATTTTTGAGTACTTATTCTATTATTATGGATCTTAGAAAGTTTATTTTTAAAAGCCTCGTAAGATTCCATTATGACCTTTCTATATATTATTAAGTGCTGATTCTACCCCTTTGAACATCATTTGCATGTGAAAAGGAAGCTTTGTCTATTATTTTTCAGATAAGTTATAAGAAGTGGATTTATTGGGTCAAAGAGCAGGGAGGTTTTAATTCTGAATAAAACATAAATATTCTATGCCTTTAATCTCCACTCTTTTCCTTCAAAACAATTATTTTTGCTCCTGTATAGGCATATGACTATTTCAAGGTTATTTTAACTTCTAGGACTCTCTGACCCTAAAGTAATAGTCTTTAACCCTATCAAACACAGCATCCCTTTTTATAATAATCACTTCAAATGTCCTACTCTAAAACCTGAAATGCAATTTATACCTAGTATAAATATCTGTGCTCAAAATTATATAGACACAATACCCTAATATTAACATAAATCATATAATAAAACAATGCATAATAAAACATATCATTTTAATATGGAAATGTAGGAATGCTATGGCACTAGAAGATAGAATGAAGCCATCAGACACTGGAATTTGAACACTAAATCTAGGAGAAGGCAGCATCTAAACTGTCTTTTGATAAATGTGTGTTACCCCCATTCACAGTGGTTAGTACACAAACTTTCCAACTGGTGAGGAAATTTCCAAATTAAGCAAAACGTGTATTTCCTTGATTACGTGGTAGTGATATTTCAGATGTATGTAAATCAATATATAGATAAAACCGGGGTCAGAAACTATTTATATTTAAAATATGTTTATATTTTTTAGATTAGATAATTCAAAAATAGGATTTTATGAAAAGTTACTTC
>PVIC010057520.1:0-10638 GCA_004025085.1 Thryonomys swinderianus
CACACACACACACACACACACACACACAAGACTGTAAGCAGCTTTGCCTGGCTTTGTCTCCCTAGTCACAGCATATGCTATCAGACTTCACCCTCATCAAGTTTTCATATCAATATGGGATGCCAGTGGGGACTCGTGTTACCAACTAATCAACAAGTATTTGTGGACTGTCCACTCTACCATTGAATTCCAGACACTATGAGAAACACAAAAGAATTGTATAAATTTTCCAAAGCTCAAAGTAGTATCAGTTGAGTGGTGAAGATCAAACAACATATGTAAACAGACAAATGACCCCAAGCTGCTGGCCTGTATAGCCTCCACTCCAGAATCACTGAGAAAAGATAGGTGCAGAGTTGACCACATCTACAAGGTATCAGAAGTATTGCACCACGGTCACCCTCTACCAAAACCATGGGGAAGCTGACCTCCCAGGAACGTTAGTGCTGATCCTAATGAGAAGAGCCGGTCCCCTCACAGAGGCCCTGAGCCACCGATCTCACTGATCTCTCCCGCTGCATACCGCACTACACACGCTCCCCCTGCCTCCCCCAGCAGGACCTTTATATGCAGGAAGCAAGTCCCGTGCTAATTGTGATTGATTTACTGGCCTCTCAGAGGACTGTCTCCATCACCTCTCACACCAGTGAGCTCTAAATGACCTTGCAAAGCCCACTGCTCGGAGGACAGCCAACCGCACAGCTCCCAGAGGCAGAGCAATGTTTAATAGCCATCACAGAAGTGTAAAGATTGCAATGAAACCAAAGAAAAAGTGTAAAACCAACCCTAATTAAGTCACTTCCTAAAAGGCCAGGAATTACTCTCTGCAAACCTTCACTAACAAGAGTTTCAAGAGCTGAGAGAAACCAGATGTGCACAATTTCCCGGACAGTGGAAGAAATCATAGCAACTGGGGTTCTCCATACACTCAACCTGCCAATAGTGGCTGGGAGCACTGAGAGTAATAATCAATAAGTCATACTGCCAAAGTCTGTGGTGTGATCATTCTAAAGGAAAATCAATCGTTTTGTTATAAGTAGGCTGCTCGGAAGATTTTTTTTATTGAGATTTTTTTTTTCCCCCTGGAATGTTGAACATGATGGTTCTGTTTGGTGCTCTTTTAATTAAAAACAGACAGGCTCTGCAAAGCAACATTCAAGTTCTGCTTGCACCTGATTGCACAATAAGATGCACAAATATTTGTATTTGTTTTAGCATCGTGCTAATTTATGTTCTATGTTGTACTGATTGCCTGAATCCTACTAGTTAAACAAAACAGACCATTACATCCTAAAGGATATTAAATTATGAGGTTGGCTACTACTCTTTTCTGTGTCATAATTTAAGTAAAGGATGTGGTTCATTTCACATCTTTTACTTAGTGTGCAGTGTGCTCTGTGGTTAGATATATACTTCAGTAAATATAAAATAAATTCAGACCACATTAGTTCACTCTAGATGTATTAACATAACCCCCAAAGTGTGATGACAACACCATCACCTTTTCTTTATTGTGTTGCTGATATTAATCAGGGGATAAGTATGGAAAGCCAGATACCAAAGACCAATATCAAAACTGATTTCAAAAGCTTAAGGAGATAAGTATTCATTATTGTGTATATATTTTTAAAGAAAGCTAAACTTGGATATAACTGAAAGATGTGCTGGGCCATTTTTTTATTTAAAAAAAAAAAGTCCTTGCATGTTTTGAATGTGTTCCCTGCACAAAAACCTCCAAACCACATCATTACCTTGAATCTTAGGTTTTCCTGGGAGCTCTGTGCACAGTTAACTCCCTAGTTCCAGGAGGTGGACTTGCCTTAGACTACCCACTGCACTGGTTACAAATTTGTTTCTTTTGAAGTTACTTCCAGACCCATGGTGGACAGTAACTTATGGTAGAGTTTCCAGCAGCAATTGTGCTCCAAATAAGCATCTGGTTCAACCACTTCTGAAAGCCAGATGATTGAACAAGATTGAGTTCTGGTAAAATTACAACAATTGCCCATGGCCGTTTTCCAAGTGAATCAGTGACATGACGCCCGTTTCCCTTAAGTGAGACCTTCGGTGAGGCCTAGGAAGCCCACAAGAAGGTATTCACCTACTTTTGTGTGAGCCAACACACCAACACAAGACAAGAAACTTCCTGAAACCTATCGCCTCCGCTGAGCAACCTCAGGAGATGTTCCAATTAAAAGGATGTTTAATTGTTTAATGAGATTTCCCAAGATAGACTGAAGGATAAGCAAAGGCAGGAGTGGCAGCTAAACTGAATGCCACTCTTCTGAACTACATTCCGGGGAGGCTGTGATTGCTCCACAATGAACAGCTCACATTCATATACATGGTGGTAGCATCCAACAATTTAATTCACTTACAGCTAGGTGTAAATTCCACCAAATGAGCTGTGTTGGGGCTGCTGATTTTTTTCCACACCCTTTGTTTGGCTTTAATAGACAGGCTTTCTCCTGCATTAAGTAGCTGATCGGACGCCAATTGGAATGTCACGGGAGAGAAGTGTGTTCAGCCACCTTCTTCTGTGTCCTCATGGCTGGTTCCTAAGACATGCGCACGTGTGAGTGCGCACGCACGTGCACACACACATACACACACACACACACACACACTCTTCTTCCCTCCTGCCTGGGTGAGACAGCTCTTAGAAGCTGAAGTAAACATAGCTCACCAACCTAGGAATGCAAAACATTTACTTAAAATGCTTTAAATCTTTTTCTTCCCCATTTTGAGGAGCCCTAAGCCTACCAGGACCTCCCTTGGACTTTCACTCCAAGAACCATCTCCATATCATGTGTCTCATAGGGTCCCTCTGCCCCTCTGAGACAGAAGGACGGGGAGATGTTAAATGGTGTCCCCTTGGCAGGTGGAGGAGCTGCATGTTGGATGAGCAGCAGGTAGCAGTGTCCCTGTGGGAATAGGGAGATCAGAGGGCAGACAAGGAAAGGGGATAAAATGTTCACACATTGAGGAGATCCTCCCCACACGCCTGAGGACTCAGACAGGGCTGTGTCTGAGATGACATCACGCAGGACTGCCATGTGGAGACTCCCCTCCTTCAGGCCTCACACTCAGCACCTGCCTCCACACAGCTCGGCTGGACCCAAAAACTGCAGAGCATCACTGAAAATGCATCTGAAAAAAAAAAATGAAACGGAGATGCTTTCTGTTTTGCACACATGGCAGTAAATTTTACAATATTATAGACTCAGGAATGATTTCTATTCCACAATGAGCAAAATAAAGAATAATCAAAACGCTCCTGCCAACAAGAGGCAAATCCTCACGGTCTTCTTCATCTGTCATGAGTCAGACACGTGTGTGAGGCTCCCCTTGTCCTACGTAAGAGACTGATCCATCTAGGTAGCACATGTATCCTCTCACATCATAACGAAGACTTACAGGTGGCCACATGGAGGTGAGCGTCCCTGGGACACTGCAGAAATGTGGTCCACTGCTAGAGTGTTGGCTATTTGGGAGAAATAACTGCACAATCGGACCATGGCTGGGCCCAGCTTTCCTGCCTGCACATGGAGTTGGGGACTTATCTCTTGTCTTCACTTCTGGCAGCAACAGGGACCCCACTGTACCACATGCTCTAATGCTCCAGGACAGAAGTACACCAGTATCTCCTCAAGGACTCAAGGACTATTGCAGGTGTTTGTCCTGCCTGTGGGATCTTCATCTGCATAACTTATCAAGGACTATTGCCGAGTGTTGGTCTGCCTTTCCCTCCAGGGTCTTTGGGAATGTATGGAATGTGTTGCTAGCTTGGGCCTGGGGGGACAAAAGGTGTGGCAAGCTTTGGCCTGGGGTCTTCTGCTACCCAGAGCAGCATGGATCAGGCCCAACCACAGCTTCTTCTCTAAAGCCTCATTTCTGCCTAATTATAATTATTTTAGCATGTGCCGTTGAACTCACAAGAGACTAGAACTTAATGCAAAGGTTCTAGATACATCCCATTCCCCTGTTTCCCACACTAGAGGTGTATCTCTGACCGCAAAGAGGACCTAACCTAGCCCTTGCCCCCCCTGTAGAAAGTTTGCAGGGCACAGCAGCTTAGCTCCATTGATTGAGGAGACCCACCCGGAAGGCTGCGCCCTGGAGCCTGAGCCAGGAGCAGGAGGCACTGTTTAAATAGCACACATGTATCACAGGAGTGTTTATGTTTCCTGATACCCTGTTTAGAAAAGGATGCCTGTGCAATTTCTCTTTTTGGTATTCTCTCCGGTCCATGTTCTCATGTCCTAACGCAGTTTGGAAAATACCTTTTCTCAGAGCCCACATTTAGCGACTTGTGCCAAACTGTGTCTGGCTCTTAAGTTCATCTTGATCTGAGCCCATTTCCTACGTATCATCCACTGCACCCAGAATGCCCCGTCTCAGGTCTCTATTTGCTGTCTGAGAGGAATTCTCTCTGCAGCGTCTGAAACAAAGAACATATTTGTATATTGTTTCACATTTCAGAGCTTTTAAACATGAAAGCAGTTTGCAACATATTAACTCCAATCAGAATTTTTAAATGTCCTATATCCATTCAGTTTCTCAGAGACGATTGTGATACTGTGATATGAATAGCAAAGGAGCTAAAACAAATCTTCTCTGTAGCAATCATGTATATAATTTCATTAAACCACAGACTTTAGAAGAAAAATCTGAGAACTGGTTTGATTTATTTCTGTACTTTTACTCTGATGTCTCAAAACATGAAAGCATAGCTGCCATTTAGGTAGTGAGTGCACTGCACTAGACATAAAACTACATGCTCTAAATATTACTTCTCTACTTTCGAATACCCTTCCAATGTGGATATAGTGATTCCACTTTGCAGATAAGCAAATTGAGTCTACAAAGAAAGTGATGTGACAATGCCATACGGTCAGTAGGGGGCACGTGTGACCTTTGGACTCTGTCGCCCAGCCCAAACTGTCAAGCACATTTTGAAAGCCTGGGACCTCATATATAAGTAAATGTACCTGCTTCTCATTGCAGAAATGCCTCACTAAATGCACAAATATAGTGCATATTTGTATGTCTATCTCATATATGTGCACATATATATTACATAGTCACAGTTACTAAGGACCAGTTTGTACCTTTAGGAAAGTGTCAAGATTTCTTTATGAAAGCAGATTCCACTGAGTCCAGTTGAATATGGTTAAGAAATCACAAGTTTTTATGAGCTTTAAGAGAAGGCAAACTAGGGGCTTAAGATTTAGGTCAGTATTTCTGGCCCCTGCCTAGCAAATACCAAGGTCCCGAGTTCGATCCCCAGTACCACATATCACCATGCTAGGCGTGATGGCTCACACCTGTAATCCTAGCACTTGGGAGGCAGAACCAGGAAGACTGCCATGAGTTCAGACTAGTCTGTGCTACATAGAGAATTCATGGCCAGTCTGAACTACAAAGTGAGACTGTCTCAAAAAGAGAGAGAGAGACAGACAGAAGGCAAACTAGCATATTAGGTATACAGTTACCCTCCAGTAAACATGTCCAGTGAGCAGTGGTGAATATACACACCAATTTTCTTGAAGATAAATACCTATTACAAGTTATAAGCTGCAGTATTTTCAGCTTGGAATTCTCCTACTGCAGTGGCTGAAAACAGGTCTGTGTGGGTTATGTCCTCATGCAATTCCTCGCCCCACACTGAACTTTCACACTCAGCTAGTCAGCCCTTACCCACCCTGTCCTGCCTGTCTGTGTTCTGTGTGCCACTATGCCTGTTAAAGACCTATTTCATAGATGGTTTAAACAACAAATTGGAAAATCTACCATGGCTGTGTATATGCCTTTTTAAGGTCCTTTCCATAGAAACACATTTTGGGGCCCGGAAGGGCCTAGTGATCTCCTTGGTTATGATGATGTCTGCCAGGGATTTCCACAGCTCTGATACCCTCAGGAAAACCTGAGCCGGTGTGGCCAGAAGCCTGTCCTCCCACAACCAGAACTTGACCTGGACATACTTGTTGACTTGCTGGAGACCGCATGGCCAACACTCAGCCAAGTGTCCACCTCAACTCAGTGTCTACATCAACGCAGAAAAACAAAAAAGTTACTTCTTTTGAAACCTGTGATCTTTCCACCACCCTAGAATGCTGCTTTGAGCTCAATAGGCCAGAGTGTTTTGATTTCTTTTTTCTGAATGTCAGCCAAGCAAACAGAATTTCCTACTATATACTGTGCACAATAGCCTTTAGCTCCACAAAACAGTAGTAGGTGTTCTTATTCCCATTTCACAGATGAGAAAATTGAGACTTTATGTGTTCAGGTAAGTCACTCAGGATTACCCATCCACTTAAGGAGGGTAGATTTGGCATTAAAGACCAGCATCCTGAACTCGTGCCCAGCACTGCCTCCCACACATACACAGTGAAATTCATCCCTAAGGAACTGGAAACGTAGGGCCCTCTGTCCCTCTCCAGAGATCCAGCTCGTTGACCCTCCTTGATGCAGACCATACGAGAGCAAAGTGCATCAGTGGGCACCACTCTAACACAACTGCTACACGTTTTCTGAGGCCTCACGCCCTACTCTGAACAGGTAGGGGGCAAGAGCTAAAGGGCACGATGAGAGGCCTCCCAGCAACATCCCGCAGGCCCCACAGCTCTCGGCAAATGTCCACACTCACTTCTGTGCCTGCCGCGTCCCATCCTAACTCCTGTGACACCTGGTCGACTCCTCTGAACTCCAGTGCACTGTTTGCTATTGCGATCCAGTCTCGGTGAAAGTGTATCTCAGCCACAAATCTTTGAGCTTTGTAAACGTCCAACGGAACCAACTTTGTAACAACCCACAGTGGAGGTATCGGGAGTCCCCACGCCCTCTCTCTGTCATTACCCCGGCACCCAAAGTTATTTGTTCTTGAGAGAAAAGGTCAACTCTCATTTGCAGGACCGGCCCCTACCATCCTTTGTGTCTGTCCAGCTAGTACCCACTTTTCAAGTGACTGGAGCCCCAAGCTCGCAGTGTCTGAGCAGTCATCCAACAGCACAGAGCCCAATCTAGGCCTTTGAGCCTGCTCACCTCAGTCCGTGCAGTCACGGGCTGTTACGGGAGTCGAGACTCAGGGAACAGGATGCGTTCAGAGGAAGAGTGGAGAAGCCAAAGTGCAGTCGCATCTTCCTGAGGCTGGGAACCTCGAAGGTACCAGGACAGACAGAGACACAACCCAGAGGAAGGAAGGAACTCCCAAGCCCTGTGGAAGGTACCAGAAGGCTGGGTTCTCCCGACCTCCCCCAGGGCCTCGCCTGCTTCCGGCAGGATGCTTTCATTGTATGAAAGAGCCCAACAGACACCTTTTTTTGGATTCATAAATAGGCTCCCACCTCATATTACAGGCCTGAATTTAATTTGTTTAATATTCCCAACACTAACGATGCCTATTTAAGACATCCTGTTAAAAGTTTGTAACATTAATTTAATGGAAAAATGCCAATATCACTCTAAGAACTCTATTAGATTTTCTCCCTGTTAAATTAATGTTACTAACTTTTAATGGATGTTGTAATTAGATGTTATTATTAACAGGAATATTACCCAAATTAAAATCAGACCTGAGAGAGACACCGCATAGATTTACAAGTGCATAAAGCCTGGTGTCTGGATGTCGCACACGCCTGCAGCCAGATGGCCTGGCCTGGACCCCCGAGCCCGCTCAGGGCCAGGTATGGGGTTTGCTGGGTGCAGAGACAGTGTTGCTGTTAAGGCTCCACTTAGGAAAGGAAGTGATGGCCCCACATGCCCGAGGAAGATGGGAGCCATCTCCCAATTTCACACTCAATTTAAAGGGTCACTCTCCATCCGGCCTGATTGGGTTCGGCAGTTTGAAATTGATTGTTTGGGTTGTAAAGCTCGCCTGCCTTCCTAGCCAATTTAAGAAAGAGGCTGCTAAGCTGCCAGCTTATTATGAGCTAGGGAGCAGACACAGAAGGAGTGCCATGAATTCAGAGCCCTGGCCCGGGATGGGAGCGACAAAGCCCTATTGCCTGTTGAGGGCCCCTTAAGGACGTGCACCCAACCACACACTGGAGGAGAGGGTCCTACTCGATACCCCCCTGCTGGAGGGGGTAGTGGAGATAGTTCAGGCTGAAGCACGGATACGGACACAATGAAAGTCCCACCTCCTGCCTGGGGTCCATTTTCCCATCACCCCAGTGGTGGCCTCAGAGCCATGCTCTAAAACTAGCCTGCGTTCCATGAACCACTTACAGTCATGGGTTTCAAATACTGACACTCGACACTCGCAGCTACAGAGATCCCAGCTGTCTGTCAAGCAGGATGTATGAGATCGCTCAAAACACAGTGTGAAGACAAGGATTAGGGGACTCTGGAAGGAGACCACAGATAAATCCACCAAAGTCCCAAGCACACAAGCTGCCATTTTAAACTCGGTTCCCAAAACATTTACTTTGCATTTCAGCTCCTCTGCTTCTTTCTCGTCCAGAGTCTGGCAGAGTTTAACCTCCATGGAACAGATGGACAAGATGAGATGGTCAAAAAGATTCGAAGTTCTCCAGGTGGGGAGGGAAGCCCTGCATAGCTGGGGAGTTCTGACTCTGTCAGAGCACCCAAAACCAGTGCTCTGCTCCCTGGAGGCCCCACCAAGAAGCCCCGTCCTGTGCCTATAGGTAGCTGCTTCCCCGAAATTCACATGTGCCCATCTCTCCATGGAAGGAAGAATTGTTTATTCCTATTTCATTTCCCCTGGCCAGTAAACTCCTTGGTATAGCTGGGACTTGAGGTCATTTGATAAGAAATATGTTTATGAAGAGTAAGAGAAATTGATTTTACTTTAATGGCAGAAAGACTCTCAAGTAACTGAGTCAATCTGAAAAACATTGTGCCCAAAAGAATCCTTGCATCACATTTGAGGACAAGATAATAAATCTCCAAGGTTGAATTCCATTTGGCCATCCAGGGTCTTGAGCACAGAGCAAACAAAGGTAGCACAAAGATGCTGCTCCACCAGATCATCACTATTTCAGGGTGGGTGAACAGAAATGGTCAAAGACCCTTTTACAAGTTGATTTGTCTGGAGTTTTCTTTGTATTTTTAGAACCCCGACCCTCAGGTGGCACCATGGTTTCCATGGGCCCCATGTGTCTGCTCACTTGTCCCTGGCTGCTCTAGGGTTGCACACAACTCACACCCATCCTCTTTCCCATAGGTGAGCCCCTATTTGTGGACACTTTCAGGGTACTTTGCCTAAGTGATAGCCACAGATGAGCTGTGACCAGCCTAGGGAAAAAGCAAACATTTCTGGAATATAGAGCCAAAGGGATTCAAAAGAATACAGAGCCATACAAAAACCACAGCTTGCATGAGTCCAGCCCAATCCTGGGCCATAGGCCAAGGTTTCCTTGACCTCCTAATCCCATCAGTATTAGGGTTTTCTATTACTGAGCCTTAAAATGTATTCATTTAAATGTAAAATGTTAAAAATTACAAAAGTCTGTTTAAATTCTCTTGGTGGAAAATCAAACCAGCATTAGAATCATGGATTTGAAAATGAACTATTCCTTTAATAAACTAAAAATTTCCATAAATTTTGGTAATAAAAAATTCAGATTTTTCACTCCAAATTCACTTTTGTGCAAACAAGAATTTGCTCCTAAATTACAAAGCTAACATAAGAATTTTTAATTAAACATGAACACTTAAAATTCATAGCCCACGTATGTAGGTTAAGCCATTGGTAATTTTTAAAATAAATAGCTTGTGTTAGTAGAAAATATGATGGACAGTCTTTCATGATGGTGAAAAACCAGCTATGAGAACTAATCTTGGCACTGGAGTTAAGGAATAACATAGTTCAAGTATGTGAAGAAAGCTGCCTAAGCCTTAGTTTCTCGCTCTGTAAAGAAGAATTGTTAATAATAGAAATAGTTTAGTAAACCATTGGATGTTATGATAACAAAGGAAGGTAATGTAAATTTTTGATAAATGTTTGTTTATGGTTCCCATATTATTACTAGTGCCCATTAGTTACTTTATATGTACATCTATGGATAAAGAATTTGCAGTAGAGATAAGAAAACTATTAGAGCTTAACAACAAATCTGAATGTTTAACAACAAAAGGCAATCTGTTTTCCAAATTAGCATTAATTTGTGAATAGGTTATATTCTCTGTTTTGTCACAGCAATTTGTCTTTTATTTTGTTTTGCTGTTGTTGTTGTTGTCCTTGTTGTTGTGACAGAGTCTGATATAAACACATTTTATCGCCCAAATTGGCCTCAAAACACATGATCTTCCTGATTCAGCATCCTGAATGCTGGGATTACAGGAGCAAGTCACCATGACTGGCAGATTGTTGTGTCTGAACAGGGTATTGAATGGACTGGCAAAGAAGATGGCTATCACAGCCGTGGTGCTCTCCTACCACCAGAAGGAAGGCATCTGTCCAGAGGAGTTTGACTCACAGACATCAGTCAATATAGCCCAGCGCAGCAGTAGAGCACATCTCCAGACACTGAGATCAACTCAAAGACCCCCATAAAGGCATTTGACAAAATCTAATGCCCTTTCAAGATGAGAACATTCAACAAGAACTTTCCTGGCCTGATAAAGGTGTGTACAAAAGCAAGCTCAGCAGTGCAGCTGGGAACTAATTAGAGA
>PVIC010057521.1:0-10640 GCA_004025085.1 Thryonomys swinderianus
AGTATATGCCACAAGTTAATTCTCATTTTTATCCATATCCCTACCCACTCCCCCCTCCTCCCCCCTTTATACATGCTCTTTTATTTTCTTTCTGTATCATATTTATTCCTTCCCCTCATCACATTCCCACACCAAGTTTCCTATAGAAATATTCCACTCTATAAAAGCTGTCCTACTTTCTAGAACTCATTTGCATCTATAGGTGTTCATGCCAAAGAGAAGATCCGGAATGTTTTATGGTCTTTCATAGCCAAAGTAATACATAAAGGATTCCTGCTTTAAGCCAAGAATATATTTAGTCTTTACCTCTTACTATTAACAAGTAGAAAACCAGGGGACACATGAAATAACTATGTTTAGACATTGGGTGACAGCAGCATAGGACTGTGCTACTTAAGGGAATAGAGGCAAAAAAGTAAGATGAGGCCCTATTGCTCTAGCTCTGCCTTGAATTAATTACTGATTACAAAGTAGATAGGAAAATTTATCTTTATTGCTTATGATTTATCTTTTCATGTAACCATTAATTCAGAAAGCCACTGAACATTTGTTTCTATCCCAAACCTAATTTTCTCATCCTAGAGTTTGCCAAACTTTTGGAAGATTTCCGAAGTTTTGGGATGAAGCTTATGCAGTCAGCCAGTGGCTGCAACCATGGCACATTTGAATGGGTTGACAGCATGTTAGTTCAGGCCCTGAAATCAGGAGACTGGCTTCTGATGGATAATGTTAATTTCTGCAAGTAAGAATCTTATGTCTGATTATCATGAGTGGGCCAGTTGGAAGCTTGGGATATGCTTGGCAAAGTAGAAAACAAAATAGAGATTCTCTTACGGTTTTGATCTTCTTAACTAGCAGTGTAGCTTTACCCATGTTTTACAAACTTCACTAGTTTTCTGATAAACAACGGTACTTGGTCATTCCTAAAGTATTATAGTTGACAGAATTGGGCTGGTGGTACATACCTGTAATCCCAGCACTTGGGAGGCTTAAGTAGGAGAATTGTCACAAGTTTGAGGCCAGCCTGAGCTACATTGAGAGAACCAGTCTTAAACAACATCAACAAAAACCCTAAAATACATAGGTGGCATTATAGAAGCCACTACAGCTTGAATGGTGGCTTCTTCCTAGAGTTTTTTTGATTTTTCAAATGTATATTATAGTTTTAAGTCTAGCTCTTTATAAGCACATTTCATAATGTTGCTAATAGGGAGGAAAAATGATACAGGGCAGGAAACTTTCAGTTTTTTTAATTTTGTTCAGCTGTTCAACAAATAATTTGTGCATTTACTATGTAAAGCTGTAGGCTGTGTGCCATAAGGAATGAAAAGGAGAATCCCTGGCCAGTCTTTGCTTAAGAGAGATTATAGCTTTGCATGAGAAAGGATCCCTACAGAAAGGAAGGTGTGGGCTGGAAATGGACGGAGGATGTTGCGACTAACATAGAGCCAGATCTCACCCAGGCAGTCATTTGAGTTTTCTTTATATAGCCCGTCAGTGTTGGATCGTTTGAATGCTTTGCTTGAACCTGGAGGTGTCCTCACCATTAATGAGAGAGGAATGATAGATGGATCCACTGTGACTATAACACCTCATCCTAATTTCAGGTATTGTATCTCTGAATTTTTGACTTAAGCATCTGACTGCTTGAGTAGCAAGGATGCCAATTCCATTCCATAGAACCTCGTTATAGATTGTATTCATAGCCCAAGTAAATAAGGTCATCTTTTCATTCATTTAATTGAAACAAATATTTATAGAGGTTTTGCTGTTTCCTAGTCACTAGGCTCTGGGGTCACAACAGAAAATGACAGGTGAGAAAGGTATCATGTTACACTGATACATGCATATTCATATTATGGTAGTATACTTCTCTATAGCTAAATAATGGAAATGATCATCAGGATATGATCAAAGAAAAGGTGGTATTTACACACAACAGAGTAGTCCTTATGCATAGAGAAGGAAAAATTTGTAATTTGCAGTAAAATGAGTTGATCTTGAGATAATGAAGGTGAAATAAGTCAGATACATTCAATTAAATGTCATGTGGTTTCTCTTATATAAGAAACACAAAATATAATTTAAAGAATAAAGAGAGATGATAGATAACAGGGAGATAAACTCTGGAGATATGCAGAGGGTAAGGAGATGAGGTGTGTAAAAATGATAAAAATGGGATATTTATATGTAGCGTTTCCCCAGGATCAATGTAATATGGGTCACATGTGTATTAATAAGTACAGTTGATGGTGAGAGAGTTTGAGAAGAATGAGTGAGGGAGGATAGGAGTGGTGAGGTTCCTACCTTGGGTTAATGAAAGGTGAAAGGCCAGCCACAAACCTTTTATAGTAATCTGCTCACAATTTGATGGTTTAGATAGGGTTGTCAGATGAATGGAACTTGCAGATGGACTTGTGGATTGCAAAAAGAAGGAACAGATCAACACCTAAGATTTTTAGCTCTAGTAATTCAGTGAATGAGGTTTGCAGTTCTTATCATAGCTCCTTAGGAAAATAGACAGAGAAGCTGTGCCTGTGTGGTTGCATGTTAGAAATCGAAGATCAAATGTAGATGATTGAAGTACACTTTTAACTTACTAATAGCTTTTTGTCGAGCTTTCTGGAGATGAGCCACATTTGATTTGCCCTCAACTATTATTGCTGAGTTATACAGTTGGTTACACTTGGAATTAAAGTTCTCCCCCTCTGTGTTGCCATTTTTCTAGGCTTTTTCTCTCAATGGATCCTGTTCATGGAGAAATATCTCGAGCAATGAGGAATCGTGGAGTTGAAATCTTCATTTCGGGAGAAGGGAATGAGAGAGTCCCAGACAACCTAGATTTGAAAGTTCTGCTTCACAACCTTGGGTTGGTGGGAGAAAGTGTTTGTGACATCCTACTGGCTCTACATAGTGAAACCCGAAGTTCTGTTCTAGGTGAGGTGGTTGACCTGTGGTCTCTGTACAGTTTAATCCTATAGAAATCAGTGTTTTTCCATTGGATTACTAGTCTAGGAGTTCTAACATTTAGTGTACACAGAGATAGAGTTCACTGGAAAAAGCTATTAAAAATGTAGCTGTCCACACTGTCTAAGAAAATAAACTCAGTATGTCAGGGTAAGGCATAGGAGTCAGCATTTTAAAGAAATTCCCAAGATAGATGATGTGTGCATTGACAGCCTAATATTTGAGTAAGACTACTTTAGTTGCTGGATCATGACCTTTGCTTTGCCCATCATATCTCCGGGGTCCTCATTCTTCTTAAAGGTGGAATAAAAAAATGGAACTTTGAGTTAAACAGATAATGATGACTTCTGAATGTTTCATTGCATAAAAAAGTAATAGTAATACATGAAATACTATTTATTGAATATCTGTTATAATGCTGGTTGCTTATTTGATTTTTTAAGACATATGTATTCCCTCTTTATAGATAAGGGTGAACAAGTATAATTAACTTGTCAATAAGCTTATAATGACAGCTGTGATTTCAAAGTAATCCTTAGATTTCTTTCTGTGTTGTGGTTTTTGCTCCCCCCCCCCTTAAGAGTCACTATGTAGTTTAGGCCACCGTGTAGTCTTAGTTGGCCTTGCATTCATGGTGATCCTCTTGCCTCAGCCTCCCAAACGTTGGGAATATACTCATGCATCACCATGCCCAACCTAAGCCTTTGATTTCAAAGTATGTTAAACCTGTATTCTGTCATGGGGGTGTGCTCGTCTTGTTACCTTTGGAGTGTGTCATTAGATGATTAAAGATACATGTGACCTTATTTATCAAGCCTTTGAAGGACTTTGCCACAATTTATTATTGACATCCAGAGGAGAGTGGGATTGGGAGGGCGTGGTATGAGAAAATAGGGAGATATATGGGACTGTGTTTGTTTCCAAAAGTCCATTGTGCCTTCAGGAGACCCCAGAGCAATGATGGAGAACCTTTCAGAGCTTTCAGTGATAACAAACTGCCACTTGTAGCACACATGCCACAGGTTCAGCACCACTGTTCTAGAGTGAGCTTAGTAGGAATCTTGGTTACTTTTCTCATCCTTGGCACACAAAGTTAAAGGATGCAAAGTTTATTTTGGCTCACATTTTATTGATGTTGCAGTTCATAGTTGGATGGCTCTAAGGCAGAGGTACATTGCAGAGGAGAAACAAGTGTATGGCAGGCAGAAGGCAACAAGCAGCCACCCTCTTTCTGTCCCTTACATTCTATCCAGGCCACCTGTCCTACTCACTCTCAGGGCGGGGCACCCTTAATCCTAGTGTTGCACCATGAATGAATCCCAGCACCACACATTCTAGATTCAGCCACCCCTCAAAAGCCACACCAGTTGACTGAATGAGTCTATAGGGCTCATCTAGACACAACTCATAACAAGGTTTTCTGTAAGTGCCTGGGTAGAGGTTAGTGGAAAGTTTGATGTGAGGGTAGAATTTGTAAATTTTCACTAGAGGCTTGAAGAATTTATTGCTCACAGGTGGCGATATTTTTCCTCTCTAGGTTCTCCAACATCTTCCATGTCAGCTCTAATCCAGGCAGCCATACTCATTGTCCAGTATCTGCAACGAGGGCTGGGTTTAAACAAAGCCTTTTCAGAAGCGTGCTGGGAAGTGTATGTCCGCTCTCAGCATTCAGCAGCAAACCAGAAGGTACTGCCAAATGTTTGAGAGAAATTTCTAAATTGTAACACTACACTATACAATAGAAGGAAATTATTTTTGTATAACACAGCAACTTGAATGATCTGAGAGAGCAGACCACTGCATTTTTGCTCCAGTAGAAATCTAGTGGTGAGTTCTCTTCTGGAAAATAGATAGCATCGTGAGCAAAAAGTATTTAACTTGTGGTGTTGTACATTGAAGAATGTCTAAAAACTGTTGTGAAACAGTCATATGTTCATAGAACTGTTTGTCTGATGGTGTATTTGGTAATGCCATTTATATTGATTCTTGTAAACCATATGTTTCATCTCCTTCCAGCTTGTGCAAACTTTGCTGGAGAAACATGTTTCTTTTCTGCAAGCAAGGGAAAACTGGGGAAACGGCATTCTTGCTGTAGGACTATGGCCTGATTCTATGCCCTCGGCTCTCTTTGCTACGGAAGATTCTCAACTCTCTGTTGTCCGAAGTGATGGACAGATTCTGGCATACTGCCTCAACAGGATAAGCATGAAAACCAACAGCTGGGCCAGGTCAGAAGAGCCTTCAGCTTACATATTACTGGCTTTTTGGCTGGTTTTGGTTTCGTGGTAATGGTCAGTACGCAGTATGTTCAACCCAACATTATGTGGCCCTTTTATTGTCCAGCTATTATTTTTTTACTATTGATCATAACATTATTCTTTCTTTATTCCCTATTTATATTAGGGAGAAACACACCAGATTTAACACAGAGCTTCATGCATGCTAAGCCTGTACTCCCACAACCTATACTTCTGGCCCTGAATACATGTTTTTTGTTCCTTTGTGAGGAAATTAATTTTTTCTCTTTACTTCTTTGATTAACAATTTATAAAATACTGTACTCAGTTCTTTTAAATATATTATAAAAAGTTACACTAATAACTGTGTTCATTCTATTGAATTTCAGAAGTCAGCCTCTTACTTTGCAAGACTTAGAGAAAATAATGCAGTCTTCCAACCCTGAGAACCTAAAATTCAGTGCAGTACCAATGGATGCTTATTGGATTGATGATCCAGAGGTTTTGGCCATGGCTGTTAAATTGGTCATAGAAAGATCAACTAATCAGGATTGGATGCTCAGAGTTAAATGGCTTTATCATTTAGCCAGGAACATACCACAGGGTCTTGGTGAGTAGGAAAGTTTAATTTGTACAATGCAGGGATTTATATACACTTACCCTGTTTAAGTGCCCCAGCAGCTGAGTTACTCTGTGACTGCTTTGTCAAAATTACAGCTGAGAGTTCTCTTAACAAGAAATTTATAGGATAGTATTAGTTTGAGTATGTGTCAAATTAAGGAGCAAGTCTTTCTTCAGATGTATCGAAAGAGAAACTTCTGTTCCAGTGTAATTTTTATTTAGTATGTTTAAATTTATTAGAGGCATAGAAAATGTTATGTTACAGTACTTCTTAGTTGTTTTTTTTTTTTTTTTTTTTTTTTTTTTTTTTTTTTTTTTTTTTTTTTTTTTTTTTTTTTTTTTTTTTTTAATTTTTGAGACAGGGTCTCACTTTGTAGTTCAGGCTGGCCCTGAGCTCACTATGGAGCCCAGGCAAGTCTTGAACTCAGCAATCCTCCTGTCTCTGCCTCCCGAGTGCTGGGATTACAGGTGTGAGCTACCACGCCCAGTACTGTGGTATGTGGTATTGATGTCTGGTGGGCGTGAGTCACCATGCCCAGCATTGTATGTGGTTACCTGGATCGAACTCAGGACCTTGCATTTGCAAGGCAGGCGCCGGGACCACTGAGCTAAATCGCCAGCCCCAGTACTTCTTAGTTTTAAACATCTTTTTTTTTTTATACAACTATTCTGTCTGGGGACTTTAGATAAATGTGACTTTAGATAAATGATTTCCCCTTAAAGTATGTGAGCTTCTAGTCTCTGGGCTAACAGTGCTCTATAGTGTACTTTATTCAAAGAAAAGAAAAACAGTAATGATGACATTGATTAGGTTGCAAAGTGCAGGATATGAAGTTTGTTGGTAGAGAACGTTTTTAAGTCTTCTATAAATATAAAGCACTGTGGAATAGCTACCAGCTACAGAGAGCTCTACATGTAAACAAATATAAACATTAAAACTAAGTTAATTTTAATATCTAGTTCTTTAGTAGCATTAACCACATTTCAAGAACTTAGATGTGACTAGTAGCTAGAGCACTGACAGTGCAGTTGGCCAGCAATGCTGAATCCTAATATTGTTTCTTCTTCCTCTGCAGAGTCAGTACAGATTCATCTGGAAGCCAGTGCTGCTTCTCTAAGGAAATTTTACTCAAATTCTCTCTCAGCTGGTGTTACTAATGTCTTTAAAATATTACATACAAATATAACAGGTATACTTCCGCTTTGATTTCTACCTCTTCATACCATTTTTGGAACTTGTCCCTTAAGTTTATGAGGAAAAGACTTCTAAGTCTTGGGAACTGACTAGCTCACAGCAGGGCTATAATTCATATATCTTGCTGCCAGGTGGCTCTGATTTTAACTTTATATGCTAACCACTAGCTTAAACCAGTAGTGGTACAAGCTGACTGATAGGTGAAATAACCAGTGAGAATATTTTAAACTCAAAAGACCCCACCCTCAGTTTTATTTGAGATGGGGTCTCACTGTAGCTCAGGGTGGTTCTGAACTTGTGGCAGTCTTTCTGCCTCAGCCTTCCTAGTGCTAAAAATTACAGAGATTCACCATGCCCTGGAGAGGATCGAGTTTTTGCAACTACACACAAAAGAAGTGGCAAGTGTGAGTCAAAGACTTAGATGCAAAAGCATCAGCAGTTTTTTTGCTTTGTTTTTGTTTTTTTGGGAAGAGGTCTATGTTGTCTAGAGTCCTCATTCACAGCTTCTTGAGTAGGTGCAGGCAGAGATGTATATACCATACTGCCTGACAGGAAATAATTAAGCAAAATTATCTCAAGTTTTTCTTACTAGAAGCAGGTAACAAGACATTTTCCTCCTTTTCTCTCATGTAATTTTTTTTTTTTTTTTTTTTTTTTTGAGTCAGTGTCTTGCTTTGTAGTTCAGGCTGGCCCTGAGCTCACTATGTAGCCCAGGCAAGCCTCAAACTGAAAGCTATCCTCCTGCCTCCTGAGTACTGGGATTATAGATGTGAACCACCATGCCCGGCATTGTGGTGTTTGGTACTGATTGCTCGTGGGTGTGAGACACTATGCCAGGCCCTGTGTTTAGCAGTCATTGAACTTAAGACTTTGCACTTGCAAGGCAGGCGCCAGAACCACTGAGCTAAATCCCTGGCACCTCTCTCATGTAATTTTAAATGTTTTGATAGGAAATCGTGAGAGGTGGGCAAATTAAGTCCAAGAGTCTTTGCACATCAGTGATGGGTCTGAGGAAGTGCTCTCAACTGATTGCACAGATTATATTTTGTAGTGGGATAAATCTTCAGGACTAGTAGATAATTGTATATTTGGAAAGTAGATACTGTAAAAGTTACTCTCATGGACTAAAACCTATAGCATTTCTCTATTCCATTTCTTGCACTGCAGGATTCAGAGTAATCAAAACTGAAAATAGACAACTAAAATTAGACATGACTTTACCTCAAAATTTTATTACCATTTTTTTAACTAGATGACTTTGTGATCCCCCTGGACCCCCGATGGAATATGCAGGGTTTGGAGATCCACAAAAATTCAATGGACTTTGATCCACAGACTGACCAACCTGAGCAACTCTTGGCTCTCTTAGAATCAGTTGCAAACAAGTAGGTGAAGCCTGTGGCTCTGGCCACTATCTCACTGATCTGTCAGGTATAATGTAGATGCATCTGTGTTTGTACATCTTTAACAAGTAATGGACTGCTAGATACTCTTCCTTTAATCTTAGTATAAATTATGAGACTTATTTTGTAGGAATTAATCTTTTTTGACAGAGTAGTCATGTTTTTACTGTTTATGGTTCCCAGCAGTTTCATTTTCATCTCCTTATTTTCTCTCACATCTTTTCCTTAGCCATCTGTCCATGTCATTTCCCATCCTCACTTAGAGATGTACACAGTACATGTTCACTTACATATGTATAAATTTACATAATTGTAATATAAACTAGTCTTTATTTTTACTATAGTAACCATACAATTTTTTGCCAGGCATTTTATTAATTTTATTTGTTGGCTTTTATTTATTTGAGGTAGGGTTTTGTTTTGTAATCAGGCCAACCTCAAAGCCATTACATAGACCAGGATGGCTACAAATGTCCTCCTTCCACAGCCTCCCAAATGCTAAGATTATTGGCTCAAGTGTACAGATTTTAAGAATAATTTCATAATGGAAATATAATGTTCATTACAAAGCAGAATACTGAAATAATCTTGTGGTTTTGATGCTGTTGTGGTCTGTCCTCAGGCCTCAGGGGCCATGTTGCTGTGCCTCTTCCCCTAGTACTTTCTAATACCAGAAATTAATTCTGTGGTGGCCACTTTGTTAGGAAGTTCTAGTGAGGGTAGACAGCTAACTCATATATCCTTGACTGAGGAAATGGTCCTCCTCTATCGGGAGTGGTCATCTTCTTCGACTGAGCATGAAGCTTTCCCACAAAGGGACATACTACGAACCAGCAGGGAGAAAGGGGACCCTGCCTAGCCAGCCAGATGACCCAAGTGAGCCCCACTGATGAGTGGGGCTGACAGGTGTCACAGCAAGTTCATCCTCGCATCTTGTTTGGGCCACTTTGAGAGTTCAGTTTGTTAGATCACACTAAAGTAGTAGACAGAGGTCCCACAGCCTCCCAAGTTCCAGCATTCTCTGTCTGTCTTGTCTTCTTCACTCACCTTAGTCATCATTTGTGCTTCCTTCATCTGGACCAGAATTTGCAGAGGGAAGAGGGCAATGACAACATAAAAGACATCAGTGTGATGTGGGGTTTAAGGATTCAAAACATAGAAGCTATGATTAAAGAGTAATATTAACCCATAACTTTTGTTAATGTTTTTGAGTCTCTTTCCAGGACAATTATATATCTTGACCGGGAAAAACGGATTTTTACTGAAGCCAATTTGATTTCCATTGGTGGCAAAAGTTTAAATAGTGTTTTGAGAATGTCTCTTGATTTCCATAAAGGTAAGAACATTTTACCTTTTGTATTCTTTACGTAAAGCAGGGCATGGTAGCACATGGCTGAACTCCCAGCTAATTTAGGTGGGTAAGGAGATCACAAGTTTAAGGACATCCTTACTAAAACATGGCTCAAAATGTAATAAAAAAGGGTAGGGATGTTTGTTAAGAATCAGATTGTGTTATATAGCCAAAGTTAAAGAGACCTGTTGCCTTATGGATTTTGTTTGATCTATTCACCTCATTTTAGTCATTATTTACTAAGGACTGCCTCTGTGCCAGGTGTTTAGCTAAGTGCTTTTTGCGTATCCCTTGATCTTAGTTACTTTTTATAGCAACTCTGTGAAATAAGTCATCATGTTATGAACAAGCAAAGGGAGACACAGATTTTCAGCAGAGCTAAGACTTGAAAAGTAGGTCTTTTGGCTTAAAAAGTACATAAATACACCGGATGTGGTGGCTCACGCCTGTCATTCCAGCACTCGGGAGGCAGAGGCAGGAGGATTGCTGAGTTCGAGGCTTGCCTGGACTACATAGTAAGCTCAGGGCCAGCCTGAACTACAAAGCAAGATCCTGTCTCAAAAAAACAAAACAAAACAAAAAAAAGTACATATATAGGAATGTTTAATTATAGAAGACAGTATTTCTACTTTTTGTGTTGTATAAATTGGAAAGATAGTTGTGCTTTTGGGAAGAAATTTAAATTACATAGAAATACAAATACTGAAAAAGTTATCCTTACAGGAGCTAATAATAGTTTGACTTCTACCTTCTGACTTTTTTTGCGTGTTAATTATCTATACAGTGTATAATTAGTTTTGTTTGTTATAACTTTTTTTTTTTTTTTTTTGAGACAGGGTCTCGCTTTGTAGTTCAGGCTGGCCCTG
>PVIC010057522.1:0-10645 GCA_004025085.1 Thryonomys swinderianus
TTTTTTTTTTTTTTTTTTTTGAGACAGGGTCTCGCTTTGTAGTTCAGGCTGGCCCTGAGCTCACTATGGTGCCCAGGCAAGCCGCCGCGAACTCAGCAATCCTCCTGTCTCTGCCTCCCGAGTGCTGGGATTACAGGCATGAGCCACCACATCCGGCATTGTGGTGTGCGGGGTTGATTGTTGGTGGGCGTGTCTCCATGCCCAGCATTATATGTGGTTACCGGGGATTGAACTCAGGTCCTTGCGCTTGCAAGGCTGGCGCCGGAACAACTGAGCTAACCCTCCGGCCCGAGACAGGGTCTCTCTTTGCAGCTCAGGCTGGCCCTGAGCTCACTATGTAGCCCAGGCAAACCTCGATTTCAGCAATCCTCCTGCCTCTGCCTCCCTTGTGCTGGCATTACAGGCATGAGCCATGCGCCTAGCATTGTGGTAGGTGGCACTGATTGCTGGTGGGTGTGAGTCACCACGCCCCGGTATTATGGTATGTAGTTACTGGGGACTGAACTCAAGACCTTGTGCTTAAGACAGACGCTAATCCACTGAGATAAATCCCCAGCGCCCCCCTTCAAGATATTATAAAAAAATGAAATAAAAGTCTAAAAGACTATTTGACAGAATATTAACAAGAGTTAACTTTGAAGGTGATACTGCTTGGATTTTTTTCTCTTTTGATACATTATTTTAATTTAAAAATAATTAATGGCTTTCAAATCTTACTTTAATTGCAATCAATTACTTCTGTTTCCTGCCTCTGGAGTGTACACCTTCTCTCTGGCTTATTTGTGTGGAGTTTGTATGGACCAAACTGTGAGCCAAAATTAGCCTCTTCCTGAAATTGCAAGTGTCTCAGCAATAAGAAACCTGACTAATACAGTAACTCATACATTTGTAAACTAAATATCTTGGTCACTCTCTTTTGCAGAGACAAAATACCTGACACACACGACTTCAAGGAGAGAGTATTTTGGTTCACAGTTTGAGAAGTTCCAGTCCATAGCTGACGACGGGGCTGGCCACAGAAGAAAACTATCTGTGTGATGGCTACTGCTCCTGTCACAGTGCTGGGAAACAGACTGAAGAGAAGAGACGGCCTAGGAGGGAGATGAACCTTTCAGGTCACACCCCTAGTGACTGGCCTCTAACTAGGCCTAACAACAAGTCATCCAGGAACTCATGAATGGATTAACCCACTGAGTATAGCACCCCTAAGGCAATCACCTTTCAAACACATGAGGCTTGGCCCCCCCAAATCTTAAATCATAACTCCCATCTTAAGATCTTTACTTTTATGTGAAAATATGAAATATATTCATACAAATATTTTACCTTTAAAAGTTCAGGTTCCCAGGTGTCTAAAGTTAAAGATCGTACTTTTGAAAAATGAACCCCAAGACTCCTATGTGAGGAGGAAAAAGGAATGCATTATTTATTAATATAAAACAAGTTTATATATTATATATATATATATAAAATTTTTCTCTTTTAAAGTGGTATAAACTCTAATATAGCCCTTAACATATATAAATAGGGGTAGGTCTTCTGATTAATAATGGATGGTGAACAGAAGTCTTTAAAAAAATTTCATAAACCAGAATTTTATCCACCCTATAAAAGATACCAAAATACAAAATTGTAGTTACATTAGAGAAAGGCCGAGGATTTAGCTCAAGTGGTACCACACCTACGTTGTAGCTACATTAGTGAAATCAAAAAGATTCTCTAATAAATGGAGCATGATAATCCACAATATGTTTATCTGAAGGAAGCCTCTCCCCCGGAGAGGGTTACCCACCGGTGAATCCCAGAACACTCGATACACAAGGTGATCCCCAAGTTGATGCTGGCCCACCGTGGATCTGCCTGGCCACAGTCACAACAGCTGGCATTGCCGGGGATACACTGGACCCGTTGAAGTGCACTTTCTCCCTTCAATAATTTCTCTTTTGACTCACTTCCAGAATCTAGACTTCCTGTTGATGGAGATGATTTCTTATCCAGCTTCTAAAAGAATTAAGAAGGTTTAGTTTTACTTCTTTAAAAAACAGTGTACTAATACATTGCATGCTGCACGTGCCAGACAAAGACTTCCAATTCATAAATTAATGGTCTATATTGCATGTAAATCAGGCACTATATTAAACAGTAGAGGTTAAAGAATAGGATAGTCTATTAATGGACTTTTCGTATACTGAGAAAAACAAACATTTAAAATTTTACACACACACATATATATATGTATGTATATATAAACTGACATAATAAACACATACAAGATAAGAAAGGGAGGGAGAAGGGAAACACTATTTTAACATGCAGGGTAAGAGGCAAACATGAGAGTCTTTCTTTCTCTCTCTCTCTTTTTTTTTTTTTTAAGTGTTTTTGAGACACTGTCTCACTTTGTAGTTCAGGCTGGCCCTGAACTCACTATGTAGCCCAGGCTGGACTCGAACTCACAGCAATCCTCCTGCCTCTACCTCCCTAGGGCGGGGATTACAGACATAAACCACCACACCCAGCACTGTGGTGCATGGTACAAGGGATCGAACTCAGGACCTTGTGCTTGCGAGGCAGGCACTGGAACCACTGAGCTAAATCTCCAGCCACAAACGTGAGACTCTTAAGACTCAAGAATAAAATATTATTTATACTACTTTTTTTTCCCAAGGTACATATATTGTAAGCAAGTTATTTGAATTACCACAATGATTTTTAAAGTGTAACCTAATGTAGCTAAATACTAAAATAGATCACCTACATAATTTTTATTTCAGAGCAAAGTCAACAACACGAAATGCCTAAATTTTTTTTTTTTTTTAAGACAGAGACTTGCCTTGTAGTTTAGGCTGGCCCTGAGGTCCCTATGTAGCCCAGGCCGGCCTCAAACTCACAGCAATCCTCCTGCCTCTGCCTCCCAAGTGCTGGAATCACAGGCATGAGCCACCATGCCTGGCACTGTGGTGTGTGGTACTAATTGCCGGTGGGCATGAGTTACCACCCCCGGGATTGTTGTATGTGATTACCGGGGATCAAACCAGGGACCTTGCGCTTGCTAGGCAGGCGCCAGAACCACTGAGCTAAATCTCTGGCCCAAAATGCCTAAATCTTAAGGGGTATTAGGTAAATTAAATTGGTAAGCAAAGAATTAATATTTTTAGGTACACAACATTTAATAAAGAATATTTTAAAAGCACTTGTCTACACATGTCAATAATGGCCAAATACAACAATGTGGCTCACAAACTCAAAGCCATTAGGACTGAGTCTACAAAGTCTTTAGTTTAAAAGCATTCCAATCTTAGCAAACCAGCTTATAAGCATTAAATCATTAGAAATACAATTTGGCTCTTGTTTGTCTTTTCTGAACACTCAACTCATAGCCATTAGACAGGCTCAGCAGGTTGCAGAGATGAGTGAGCTGCATGAGAAACGTATCTACTCAAGGGCACAACCCTGTGCAGGTTCTTAGATCCCACGCTGGGTAAGGATGTCTGCACAGGGAGGCAGTCCAGAAAGGGAAAGAGGAGCCTGAATAGAGAGAGGAAGGCATGTAAGAAGGAGTACCAGGTACCTAGTGTGGGCATCAGAGCCTCAGTAGGGTAGAAATATTGGTGCACAGATGGGAGGACAAAGTTGGGAGCAAGTGACAGCAAAGACAGGATGTTAGTTACACATAAAAAGATCAATCATAAAGTAAATAAATGAGAATAAAGATAAATGAGAGCTAAATTTCTTACTGCATGCAGAGAAAGGAGTTATTTATAAGAAGGAGGTGCTTTAGAACAAAGTCTGTTATGTTAAATTAGAACTAGAGATACCACTAGGCATACTATGGTTTATAATATAAACAGATAAAGCAAAACAAACACAAATATATACATGCATATTATAATCGTTATCTTGGTTTCTAAATATTCTCTACTAAAAGGAACTAGAGTTCTTCAGAGAAATGGCTGACTTCAAGGCTAGTAAAGAGAAAGCACAGGACAATGAATGTGAAACATCTTGTCATGCGGAAATGCAGTGTTTAAAGGTCAGCAGGGCTGTACTGAAAGAATACAGGAGACACCACCTCCAAATATTCCCCTTGTACATCTCTCCATCTTTCTCTCTTTCTCTCTCTCTCTCTCTTTCTTTCTTTCTGAGACAGGGTCTCGCTTTGTAGTTCAGGCTGGCTCTGAGCTCACTATGTAGCCCAGGCAAGCCTCAAACTCAGCAATCCTCCTGCCTCTGCCTCCCAAGTGCTGGGATTACAGGCATAAGCCACCATGCCCAGCACGGTGGTATGTGGTACTGACTGCTGGTCGGCGTGTGTCATCATGCCTGGTATTGTTAAGTGGTTCCTGGGGATTGAACCAGGGACCTTGCGCTTCCTAGGCAGGCACCAGAACCACTGAGCTAAATCTATGGCCCTTTCTTGGCATTTTCTGAAGCAGTGCTAGAAGTCTTTTTGTGGCTGCCTCACTGTTTTGAACCATTTTAAAACATCTATAAGCAATTTTTGTCAAATAAAAACATCACAGTGTGTCCTTTTTCACTGGATCTGGCACAATGTGACTCATTTCTTCCTTAAAGTTAAAATAATCATGTAAGGGAAATGTTTTGAATCAATTCAAGATATCAAGACAGCCACAACACTACAAATAAAGACACTTAAGAAATAGCATTTCCAGAACTGCTTCAGAAAATGGCAAGAACAGTGGGATGAGTATGTGTTCAAAGCAAGGGGGGAATTTTGAGGGAGATTCATGACAATCTATCTTTTACTCTAATAAAGTTTTAAAATTCAAACACTCACCACATTTTTTAATCACACCTTGTAAGTTCCTGCCAAAGATTCATAATCTCATGAGTGAAGAGCTGATAACTTCAAACTAAGGAACATTCTACAAAATAGTATGTAATTTTCAAAACTATCAAGGTCAACATAATACTCAGGAACAGTTCATGACTGAGTGGGATTAAAGAAACATGACAATCAAATGCCACCTGTGCTTCTGAACTGAAGCTTTTTGCTGTAAAGGGAATTACTGGGACAACTGTTAAACTTGAATGATTTCGGGAATAAATGGTAGTAACTTATCAGGGTCATGTCTTGACAGCTGTATCATGATTATACAGGAGAATGTTCTTGCTTGTAGGAGAGGGTAATAATGGACAACAGAGCATTATGTTGGCAATTCACTCTCAAGAAGGTTAGGGAAAGAGTTACTTGTTCTGTACTTAGAACTTCCATTAAGTTTGAGATTTGGTTTTAAAAAAAACTTTTTAAAAGAAATACTTGTATCAGAACATGCTTGATAGTGTGACATTTGCACATATCAAGCTGGGAAAGGATGTCAGTATTATAATGCAGAAATCATGTTGGTTCATTAACAATTCTTCTTTATGTGTTAGCACTTTTGCACCAAATTAGAGAACCTAAAAGCTAAATATGCTAACACAGCATAACCTGGGAAAGCTGCTCCAAGGAAGATAGCACAGAAAATCAAAGTAGGAGGAATGATTGCCTCAGAAACAGTTCTAAGGGTCCCTCCTCAACCTCATGATTTCAGGGGCTGCTCTCCATACACAAGAACATGAAAGGATTCAAAGTTTATTCTCTATGCAGTAAGAGTCTCTGGATAGGGTTCGCATAGGTGAAAGGTAGGGGACTGAGTTAACATACACACACTAATGCAAAGATACCCAACGCTTACTTTTCTAGCAGCCCCTTACCCCTATGCGGGAGATCACTGAGTTTCTCTGGGAAATCATATAGCCAAAAAGTCTCCAAAGATACTGATTCAGGTAGTAGCATAACAAATAGTCCAGACTTTGGTGTAGTTTACAATCAACAATGTCTCAACTTTGTGTTCAGAAGTTCTATGGGGTTTAGTCTTAAACTGTAGATTACCAGACTGCCAAGGAAAACCTCTACCTCAGAGGTTCTCAAATTTGCTTGTTCACAGAAATCTCCTAGGAAGCTTAAAAAAATACTGAATCCTGGCTCCCAATTCCATTCAATTTTCCTGGCAAAAGATCTAAGCATTGCATTATTTTTAAGGCTCCATGTATTATCCTAAGTCAAGGTTGAGAATAACTCTTAACAATGAGTCTATGATAAAAGAACATGTTTAGCTATAAAAACAGTGAACAAATAGAAACACTTGGAAACTATGCTAACAGATTGGAAATATTCAACAGAAGATTAAGAAGATTAACTAGGAAGATTCCCTGGGAAGTACAGCAAAATAAACAGACACATGTGTACACAAACACACACACACACACACATATACACACACACACACACAGAAAGTGAGAGAGAGAATCATAATACTAGTTCAGAAATGTTATAAAAAGAAAAATTGGAGAGAACACAAAAGATCAGTAATAAAAGCTCCAACAACACTGGAAAATTAAAAACAAAAACAAAACCCAAACAAACAAAAACAGAGTACTACTATTACAATTCTTCCTTTTCTTTTCTTTGTAGTTCAGGCTGGCCCTGAGCTCACTATATAGCCCACGCAAGCCTCAAACTCAGCAATCCTCCTGCCTCTGCCTCCCGAGTGCTGGGATTATAGGCATGAGGCACCACACCCAGCTACAATTCTTAACGTTAATTATTTTCAACCTAAAAATATACCCTGACAAACTATCAAATAAACATGAGGACATAAAAAAGACATTCTCGGGCATGGCTCACTTTCAAGACACTGGAAGATTTTCTTAAGATATATGGAACATAAGAAAGAGGAGAACCTCCAAAACTGACTATGTAAGAAAATCACAGACTATCAGCAATGAGGCAGGGTTAGGGCATGACTGATCTAGACTGGAGAAATGTGATTCAGAGGATGGAGTTTTTAAGGGCTCTCTTCACTAAGTTGCTCTTTGTCAATGTTCCCTCCATCTTTATCCTTTAGCTGCTGATGAAACTCCTATTCTCCCCTCAATGCTTGGACCAAGTAAGTACTCCTAGTTCCTGCTTAGGAAGTTATTTTTTGATGTACTGGGTGCTATAGGTTGGCCGTGATAAATTTGTTTTGTTTTTTTCCATGGTACCAGGGATTTAACTCAGGACCTTCCGCTTATGAAGCAGGCACAGCACCACTAAGCTAAAAGCCCAGCCCTGATGAGTTTTGAAATACCACTTGGAGAGCATTCCATTTCTCTGACCATATTTGTGTTAGTCAACTATCACAAGCCTATGTCTCAGCCCCACCACAGGCTCATTTCCAAAGGCTCACTCATAACTTTTCCTAAAAAGCCAGTGTCCAGTGGAAAACTATATACTTGCTTAATCTTTTTCCCAAGGATGGTTCAAATAAGAAACAGTATCCTTTTTGCTTTGTTTTATTGTTTGCTTTCTTTCTTTTTTCAAAGACAGGATTTCATTGTGTAGTTCAGGCTAGCACCAAACTCACAGTGATTCTCCTGCCTCAGTCTCATAAGTGCAGAAATTATACCACCACACCTGGCTATTTTAACATCAAAAAACTTTACTGCAGGGCTGGGGATGTACCTCAGTAGCACCATGCTTCTCTAGAAGTGCAAGGTCCTGAGCTCAATCCCTAGTACCGCCAAAAAAAAAAAAAAGGACTTATTCTAATCTGAGGCATATATTTAAATATTAAAATAGATATATTCGGCCGGGCGTGGTGGCTCATGCCTGT
Source organism: Thryonomys swinderianus (assembly GCA_004025085.1). NCBI lineage: Eukaryota > Metazoa > Chordata > Mammalia > Rodentia > Thryonomyidae > Thryonomys > Thryonomys swinderianus. The sequence continues at coordinate 7,659 of PVIC010057522.1, forward strand.
ACTCCCAGCACTCGGGAGGCAGAGACAGGAGGATTGCTGAGTTTCAGGCTTGCCTGGGCTACATAGTGAGCTCAGGGCCAGCCTGAACTACAAAGCAAGACCCTGTCTCAAAAAAAAAAAAAAAAAAAGATATATTCAAATACTGAAATAAAATGATAAGCAAAATCAAGAGAAATAAGATGAACTGAATGAGATTTTCAAAACTCATGTCAATTATATAAAACATCTTCCATTAAAAAGTTATTATAATCATATAGGAATGCAACTAAAATTAGAAACTCAGCAGCACATCAGTTGGCATTGATAATACCCCCCAACTAACCTCTGATTCATCGCCCTTCTCTCTATAAGCTGTAGCAATACTGGTCTGTACAGCCTTAATCCACGCCTGCCGCAGCTTTTCAGAATCTGCCTGGAGCATACAACTTCTAAAAGAAAATAACATATTTCTTTCTTAACCAGAAAACATGCAACGTTAGCTTTATTTTTTACTCACTTGGCTATTTAATAATTTCCCAGCAAAAACTAATTTCTATTGAAAAATGTTTAATTTCATCTAACTTTAGGACAATGTATGTTCAAGAAAAAAATCAGAATGCTAATGGAACATATTATCTCTTGATAATCTGGCCAGGCATAGTGGCTCCTGCCTGTAATCCTAGCATTCAGAAGGCTGAGGCAGGAGGATTGCCATGAGTTCGAGGTTTGCCTGGGCTACATACTGAATTCAGGGCCAGCCTGAATTACAAAGTGAGAACCTGTCTCAAAAACTAAAAAAAAGAAAGAAAAGAAAAAAGAAAACCAATCTGTACATTAGAAAACTTACATAAACTCTTAAATTTATGATATGAATATAATGTTCTTTTATTATTTATTTATTTTTCATGTGGTACTGGAGGTTGAACCTAAGCCCTTCCATTGAGCTATATTCCTAGCCACTTTTTTTTGTTTGTTTGTTATGAGGCAAAGTCTTGCTGGCACCAACATGCCCATGTTGAATTTATGATCTTCCTGCCTTGGCCTTACAGAGTACTGGGATTTTATAAAATGCAGTTCACCTGATATATGATTTTGATCCATCATTACAGCTAAAAATTTTTCACATGGGCTCATAAATAATCTCTGCAGAATTTAAAGCATATAATACACTAGGAAAACTATGTAAACATGTCTATAATATCTGTAGTCATTAACTACTTGAATTTATTTTTAAAATACTTTTTTCTTGCTTACCACAGATGATCACAAGTGCAAATATCCCTATTATGGAAAGTTATTTAAGACAAACTATAGAAATATAAAAGCAATTCTCAAATTCCTCAGAACTACTTACTTAGTGGGAGAAACCACCTCAAAGCAGAATCGTCTTTCTATGTCCTCACAGTGCTTTACTGTGCAGAGCCTGAGATCTTCAACTACAACTGTAGGGTTATCCTGAAAAACAGAGGCAAAGTTTCCATATTTACCAACATAGGTTTTAAATATCACCAACTTTAAATTATATCAAATGAATGATCAAACTTTAAGGATTTATATTTTATCTTATTGTAGATATAGGTAGGGGTTGCTGAACTAGACATAATGAATATAGGTGATTCTGAGTTTCACAAATTAGTGAAATCATTTTTCTAAGAAGCTTGGTCAATGCTCCGTACATAGCATGTTCAATAAACGGAGCTCCCTTCAGCTTTTCTCCATTTTCATTTAGATCCATTACTCTCTTGATCTCCATTCACGTGTAACACAAGCTACTCTGCTCGAAAGAGAAGCCTTCAATGAATCATGCTTAAAAAACTGCAGCCAGGTACAGTGGTGCACACCTGTAATCCTAACACTCAAGAGGCTGAGGCAGGGGACTATCCAGAGTTCAAGGTCAACCTGGTCTACACAGTGAAGGCAAAACCAGTCTAAACTACATAGGCAAGACACTGTATTAAAACAAAAAAAGACAGTTACAAATCCTTTTTAAAATTCCTTTAAAAATAGAAAGGTTCTATTACTTAATAAAGATGTTAACTAAAAAAGTTTATCAGAGTAAAAGAAACCACAAACTATTTACTTAAAAGATTAATAAGAAATATACCTGCTACTACAGACCCTAGTATGTAAAATTTCACATTATGCCATCTCAAGAGGTGGATATTTGAAATATATAGTATACAAAATACCATTCACAAAGGTTAACTTGGTGAAAGGTAAGTCATAAGTTCACAAACAGTTCTTTTTAATGTAACAATTTTTAATATTCTCAAATTATAAGTAAACCCAATATATAAAAATCTTTACCTTTAAAGTTCAGGAAAACAAGCATGAATATTAATGAATTGAGGGATTTCTACTTAAAATATATTAAAATGTCATTTTTTAACCTCTCTATGTTATCCTTGTAGGTCCTAAAATGGTATTTCCTAAAAGGCTCTGTTTTACTCTCCAAATAGTAAGTACTGTGAAATTCCACAGACAGAGATGGACAAAATGACTGCAAAATATCCTGAAGGGACAGAAAATCCATCTCAAAGCTAGGATTAAAAAGATAGCCCTGAAAATTGTTCTGCCTTTTAAGGATCACATGCTTCCACTACAGTCTCTGCATGCATGCCCACAAAGAAAATGAACCATGAAGACAGGAAAAATTTTTTTTTCTGGTACCAGGGATTGAACTCAGGACCTTGTGCTTGCCAGCAGGTGTGGCACCACTGAACAATATCCATGGTAGAAGACAGCAGTTTTGCACATGAGCATTTCAGGAGTTCAGGATTTACTAAGTCAGAAAAAGAATAAATATTGGGGCTTTTGCTCAATTTTTTTTTTTTTTTTTTGAGACAGGGTCTTGCTTTGTAGTTCAGGCTGGCCCTGAGCTCACTATGTAGCCCAGGCAAGCCTCAAACTCAGCAATCCTCTTGTCTCTGCCTCCCGAGTGCTGGGATTACAGGCGCGAGCCACCACGCCTGGCTTTGCTCAATTGGTTTTTTTTTGTTTTTTTTTTT
>PVIC010057523.1:0-10638 GCA_004025085.1 Thryonomys swinderianus
TTTTTTACCACACACGTTTCGGGAGGAACTAATCCTCTAGATAAGTGGATCTTTAGAACTTCAAGAAAATAAAGCTCTGCATTCTGGAGCCAACCAGTCCATAGTACTCAGTTGTAATAGTACTAGCAAAGCCACAGAGGAATCTCAAAGATTATAAAAATCTAATTTATACACTGCACTAAAATATATGATAAAATCTAGTACAAAGTAGTTTTAATTATCAATAAGAATAAATTTGGGCCTATTTTAAAAACAAACCCTCACTTGTGTTATCAGATTGGTAAGGCTATCAAGGTTAATTTACTTTCTGGTTAACTGTAGCATCCTTTGTTTCTATTCCAGTGTTGAAACCTTTTCAGCATGATTCATCTATCCTTATATCGATTAGACTGGAATGTTTAAGCTTTTTACTTTTTTAATATACAGGCCCAAGTGCTTCTTTTTTTTTTTTTTTCTTTTTGAGACAGGGTCTCGCTTTGTAGTTCAGGCTGGCTCTGAGCTCACTATGTAGTCCAGGCAAGCCTCGAACTCAGCAATCCGCCTGTCTCTGCCTCCCGAGTGCTGGGATGACAGGCGTGAGCCACCACGCCCGGCACCAAGTGCTTCTTTTTAATCGCAGAAGATTGGAATTGAATGCAAGTTGCCTCTAGGAAGAGACTTTGTTTTTAATTAGTTATGCCATTGTTCTCTAATCATTTACCCCCCCCTTTTTTTTAAGTAGAAGGCTGAATATTTCATTTAACCTTCAGATTCTAGGCAACTGGACAAATCTAATCTGTAGCATTCTTTATTTTCCATGAATACATTCTATAAAACATATTCTTGGGCTGGGGATTTAGCTCAGTGGTTCTGGCACCTGCCTTGCAAGCTCAGGGTTCCAAGTTTGATCCCTGGTACCACAAACCACAATACCAGACATGGTGGCTCACGCCTGTCATGCCAGCACTCGGGAGGCAGAGGCAGGAGGATTGTTGTGAGTCCGAAGCTTGCCTGGGTTACATAGTGAGCTCGGGGCCAGCCTAAACTACAAAGCTAGACCCTGTCTTGAACAAACAAGCAGCAAAACAACCCACATTCTTACATAACTATTCTGTACCATAAAAAGTCAAAATTGTTTCTGGAATTTTAATTATAATTTAAAATCATGCAAATTATGATCACTGTCTCCATTTAGTTATGGCCAGCTGCTTTGAAGCAATTAACAAACAGATCATGTAAATGTAATTAGGTAGGAGAAATACCGTGCTTCAAACAAGAACAGCTGAATTCTTTTTACAAATCCCAGGTTCTGCTTTTCTGTTGAATTTATGGGAGCTGGTACCAAACAGTGACTTGTACTTTATCGCTGCCTTGTTCTTACATTTCTACTTATCTTCTAAGAGCAAAAGTGACTTATCTTCTGTCTCTTGGGAAGAAAGCAATAAATCTTAGAGAAAACAATCTTCATTGGTTCTTACCTAGCCAAGAAAATGTTGCACTTGGAAATTCCAGGGAAGAAAAGTGACCAGGGGAAACTGGTACTTGGTGATGAGGGAAGCAGGAGCCAGGGGAGCACAGTTCTGAGGGGTGTGGTGAATTAAACCACCACCTCTTCCATAAGGAGGTGGAGCCTGGTGCCCCACCCTTTGAATCTGGGCTGGACTGGGTTCTACTTGGACCTAGTTTTGGCCAGTCAATTTGGGACACTACAGTGTGGTTTCTAATCAACTAAAAACTTCTGTTTTGTGTGTTTTTAAAAAATTTTTTATATTTTATTTTTTTGAGACAGGGTCTCGCTTTGTAGTTCAGGCTGACCCTGAGCTCGCTATGGAGCCCAGGCAAGCCTCGAACTCAGCAATCCTCCCATCTCTGCCTCCCGAGTGCTGGGATGACAGGCGTGAGCCACCACGTCCAGCACTGTGGTATGTGGTATTGATGGCTGGTGGGCGTGAGTCACCACACCCAGCACTGTATGTGGTTACCAGGGATCGAACTCAGGACCTTGCGCTTGTGAGGCAGGCTCTGGAACCACTGAGCTAAGTCTCTGGCCCTGTTTTGTGTTTTTGTATCATTACCCTTTAGGAAGTATAAAACTTGTTTAATGAAAACTGCAAAACACTATTGAAAGAAATGAAAGATCCAAGTAAATGGAAGATATTCATGTTCATGGATAAGGAGACTTAACATTGTGAAGCTGGTAACCCTACTCAAACTGATCTGCAGGTTCAATGCACTCCTTCCAATTCTTACAAAAATCATAGCTTGCTTTCCTTTTTCTGTTGCAGAAATTGACAAGCTTATTGGAATATTTCTATAGAAATGTAAAAAGACTAAGAAGGAAGCAAACAATTTTGAAAATAAATGAAGACAAATTTCTAGGTTTTAAAAATTCGTTATAAACTTAAGCAATCAGAACAAGATGTTACTAAAATAGCAATAGACGTGTAGATAAATGCAATAGAATTAAGAGTTCAGAGTGCCTTATGTTATGCTCAGCTGAGTATTAACAGTGCCAAAATATTTAATGGAGAAAACAATTTCCATTCAATCTGAGAGATAGTCTTGGAAGAAATGAATGAAATTAAGAGCTCTATCGTACATCAGTCATAAAACTCAGTATGGTTGACAGACGTGTCAATGACTGCCCTGAGAACTCGCAAAACATTGTGTCTATCCATTATCTTGGTCAGAGCTAATCACAGTGCCTTTTAACATTTAGAGGACAGGTAATGACTCCACTCTTTGAAGAAAGAAGTTGCTAGTAATGTGTGGCCATTTTTAACCTACTACATGCAATCCAGGTAAAAGATCACAGTGGATTTGACCAGCAGGATACCTGTGGGAGAGGTGAGGTGTCTAGAGTTCTAGACACAATTTGCATCTGCTGACAGGTCTCATGTGTACTGTGAGGGAGAAATGGAATCAAGATGACTGTGGGCATTTTGGCCTGGTAGACGGAGGGCTCTGGCATCTCCTGAGACTGGCAGCTGATGCCCCCTGGGCTATATTTAGATCTGAAGTACAAGCAGAGCCCCCCCTGCTACTTATCACACCAGGGTGGGGGGTGGGGTGCTTGAGCTCAGCCTCCTCCCATCCTCCATCCCCTAAGAGAACCCTGAGATGAGCATATTTTTTTTTTTTTTGTCCAAATCTCCAATCAGATCTTTTCCTCCCATGGGAAGAATGAATGGGAAGAAAGAAGGAAGGGGTCTGGGCCGGAGGGTTAGCTCAGTGGTTCCGGCGCCTGCCTTGCAAGCGCAAGGACCTGAGTTCGATCCCCGGTTACCACATATAATGCTGGGCGTGGTGGCTCACGCCTGTCATCCCAGCACTCGGGAGGCAGAGACAGGAGGATTGCTGAGTTCACGGCGGCTTACCTGGGCACCATAGTGAGCTCAGGGCCAGCCTGAACTACAAAGTGAGACCCTGTCTCCAAAAAGCAAAAAAAAAAAAAAAAAAAAAAAAGAAGGAAGGGGTCATAGACCCACTCAGGTGCTCCCTCCTATGGGGCTGGACCAGGTGACCACTCATGGCCACGTTAGTGACCACATACTGAACCAGGCCCCTTTCTCTGATCCTGCCCAATGATGCATACATTACGACCAGATCTTTCTATGCTTACACTGCCTTGGAGATTTTTTATGAAAGTTATTGAAAATGCTTTCATCCTAAGATGAATAAATTCACCCAGAAAGTGTGCTCTCACCAGTTTCTTTTATCACATAGGATTACATTAGCCAAAGTAATAATGCCTTCAACACTTCTGATTTTATTCTCATGTGTAAAACAAGTCTAGAAATAGAAGACTCCTAGGAGTCCTAGTTTCTGTCTTTCTAAGGGTTTCTCACTTCTTTTCATGGTTGGTGGTGGCTGCCAAAGCCCTCGCCATCACACTTATGTCCAGGCAGGAGGACTGAGAAGGAGCAAGAAGTTTTACCTCTTTAAAGATGAGACTCCCTGAAAATAGTACAAAATGCTTCACATAGCTCATGACTGAAACTTAGTGAAATGACCACAGCAATCTACAAAGGAGGCTAAAAATTGCAGTCTTAGCTGGATGGCAACATGCCTCACAAAAATCTAACATTCTGTTGTTAAAGAAAATCAGGAGATAGGGTGGGAACTAGCATCCCTTAGTCAAGAGGGGAATAAGTCCTAACACCGATTTAAAGAAAGATTACATGTTAGCACCCCATTGGACTGTTTCACTGAGTAAGAGGAAGTAATATTCATTGTGAATATTCATTTTTTTTCTATTTTATTTAGTGGTATCTGGTCTTGGAGGAGTACATTTTTTTATTAATCTACTATTATGGTTTAGGTATATATAAAATGTCCCCTCAAAAGTCTCAAATGTTCAGAAGGTGATTGACTCATAGGGCACTGTGGTCCTCAGAGAATTCATCCACTGGGCCCCTGGGGCATGAGCCGGAAGGGTGTAATCCTGTGCTCGGCTCCTCCCTTCTCTGCGTTTCCTGGATGCCACGTGGCGAACAGTCTCCCACCACCATGTGTTCCACCATGATATTTCTGCCTCAGAGCCAGGTGGCCGTGGACTGAATTCACTGAAACCATGAACCGAAACAAACCTACCCTCCTTGAAGTTGCAGGTGTCAGATAAGCCAATAGAAATCCTAATCCTTTAATTTAAACCAATATTACTCAATTTTAGTGGGGTAGAAAAAGTAAGGGCCTATGTCTGTTAGACTTGTGATTGCAACATACTTATTATAGGCATCATATGGCAGATATTGAAGGGCTCTGTATACAGTTAAGTCGTCAGTAAGGTGCCCTTCCGGTCTGCCTCTCCCTCCTTCTTCCTCCCTTCTTCATCAAGCTCCTTTGGGCTGGTGCAGAGACCTAGTTGAGATGGACCCCTTCACGATTACTTTTCAATTGTGACTGTGTCTGGCTAAATCTGAGAGGATACTAACTGTGCCTGGGAGACCATTTGCTGACTTGTGTGTGTAATTTGGCTGGGGTTGCCTGGATCTGGTTTTAAGTAGGGCAGCTCTTATGTGAGGATGAAGATTCAGTAATAGCTTGAAAAAACACACCCCCTTCCTTGTAGCTCTGGACCTAAGGGGCTGTCTCTAAAAGTAAATGGAGCATTCTTTCAGCTCCGGAAACAGTAGGAAGACTCAAGAGGTTTGGGGTTCCTGTGCCCCCTACTCTAAAAAGGCCATGCTGTTTCAGAGACAGACTCACAAAAAGCTCAAGAGATCCTCTTTTGTTCTGGACAATTCCCATCTTGGTTATTTCTTTGGAAGCTGCTGCCCAAATCATGCAAATAGCTGACAACAAAGAGAGGAAGGGAAGTATTTTTGTAAAACATCTGTATAGCAGTCCACTTACTTCAGCCGTGGGGGGGGGGGCAGGGAAAATTAACAGTTATTTTGACAGTTTCAAGAGAGGCACTAAAAAGTACTTTCCACATCATTAAATACACTTCTCTCCCTTCCTCAGCACTGAGATGTAACCATGCTTGATTACTATGTACAGACTACTTTATCTTGACTATTTCTCAGTAGTTAACATGGGAGGCCATTAGTCACTGATGCCTTTTGAGATTTAGAAAGATTCTGGTCTTCTCGTAAAGTGTGATATTAAATTAGTGAAAGTACCTGCTAAACATTGGCTGATTCATCACATATTAGGTAAATTTATTTTCTTTAGGCATTTTGGGAACTGACCATATGAGGAATTTTTCAGATTCCTTCTTTACTTAGATGGCTTTTTAGGGAGTGATGGATTCTTTGCTCACTGGGGGTGAATGTAAGAAACTAGAAAGGGGGAATGGACTTAGGGTTGAAGCACTGCTTGCTCTCTCCCGTGGAAAGCGAAGTGAACTCACCCAGCGTGAGAACTGAACTTTCTAAGTTCATATAAGATTCATGATAAATAATTCGGAGTTCCAGGCGTTAGCTCAGTGTCTCAACTGCTTTGGTTTCTGTTTTCACCCTGACTCCTCACAGTGCTCTCGCTGCATCTCAGAAAGGTTTGGTGACTCTTCTGTGAGTCAGTTGGTTCGCCCCCTGCCTTTTCTTTGTTCACGGCTGATGGCCTATTGCCTCCAGTCAACCTGCAGCCAGATGAATAAAATCTGTATCTCTTTGCCTTCCACTAGCCTGCTCGAGGGGTCTCATTCCTCCACCATTTGTCATGTCTTTCCTTACGTGTTTCTCTAGTGAGCACTGACTGATACACTGAGTAAACCCAAGGAGCAACTCTTCTCTTAATCCAACCAAAGTCACAGAATTTGGAGACTGCGGTAATTAAGGCATACGATATAGGGACCATACGGGGACATCCAGTAGGAGGGAAATATTATAACTGCCAACCTTCTAGATATCTGAAAAGCCAAGTTTGTGTTCTCCCAAACTGAAGAATGACTTCTTCATTCCAGCCTTGTCTGACTAGCTATAATTTTTTTTTAAAAATTATTTATTTATATATTTGGAGACAGGGTCTCACTTTGTAGTTCAGGCTGGCCCTGAGCTCACTATGTAGCCTAGGCAAGGCTCGAACTCAGCAATCTTCCTGCCTCTGCCTCCCGAAAGCTGGGATGACAGGTGTGAGCCACGATGCACGGCTACCTATAATATTTTTAACTAATTTAGTTGTGTACCGCAGTGGGGGAGGAGAAAGGTTTCTGCAGTGAGAGAAAAGTTAAGAAAATAACAGTGGAGGAAGTAAAGCTTCGTGTGCTAGGCAAGGAAGTCTGTTTCAATCTGAGTAAAACTTCCATTTTCAAGCCTGCAGGTAGTTGATAGAGAAGGCATCATGGGCTGGCTGACTCGATCTCATTTCTAACAATGTACCCTGCCCCATTCTGTCCTAGGAGCTGTGAATCCTCCCCCACAGATTGGTGATAATGTAACTCAGCCCCACCCACACAGTGTTACTCCGTGTGGAGCTCCTGGCTAGTGGAAGGGAGGCCTGGTCAGGCGAGTTTCCAAGAGAAAAGAGTGTGCGTAGAGCAGGCATCACAGAGCAAGAACTGAACTTCAATCTCCAGCACAGAATTTACAGAATGGCAGGACTGTGCCACCAAACCGTGTGGTGAATCTGTACTTGGAAAAGAATCAGATGTGCTGGAGGAGGCTGTACCCAGTACCACATTTGGCTTTTTTTATCCCCAGATCTCATGGAGAGGGCTCTTCTTTCTACAACACTCTCGGGAGATTCTCTCCTCATCTTTTCTTCTTTGGGACCATTAGGCAGTAGTGCCCTGACCCCATGATCTTCTCTTGCTGGGACCCTGTTCCCTGAGTCGTGCAATTTCTTGGCCCAAGCTTCCTAGCAGAGACAGAAAACGGTAAATAATGTACTTATAATTTCATGTTTTTATTCTATCCAATGCAAATAATACAACAGTACAAAATGAAATACAGTCCATTCCCCCTGCTCTCTCGTACCTCGATCTCATTCACCTGATTCAAAGGGCCATCTTTAGAATACAGCCTTGGAACCTTTTAAACGTTCTTCTATTCAAGTGGAATTTTCAATTTCTAGTTCTGTATATAGTTTTAGAAAAGAGGAAAAACACCTGATCTTTCTGAAGCTGTCCTGTGTACCTGTTACTCTAGGAAAAGACCGCTCTTTTGTTCGGAAAACAAAACCATTCTGTGGGATTTTTGAAAATGCAGAGACAGGTTGCAAACCCCAGTCCACAGGGGAGATCCTGTGACTAAAACCACTGTGATGCTTTGCCTGGTAAAATAAAAGGATGTTCTCCCTGAGCAGAGACTGGTATAGCTCTGGACTCCTTGAGAACCTTTAGAAATTCTGCAAGGTCAGTGGGATTGGGAATTTCCCACTCGGGAGGATGAAGGCTCGGTTATTCTGTTTGGGTATGAGAGGAAACACAGCCCCATCGGGTCAGGACCGGAGACGCTGTTGCCTCTGCCTCAGATGAAGCCATGTTCTGCCTGCTACTCTGCCTGCTCAGGCTTTGGCTCTGCATTGTGTCTTAGACATCTTTCCCTATCAGCGCTTAGAGTTTATCAAAACTTTCTGCAATGTGAATGAAGGGACTGTCCGGAACACCAGGGTCCTGCTCATTCCTAGAGGATAATAATAGATATCAGCAGGCAGGGAAGTAAATTAACTTTTCTTCAAATGTAAATGTCCCTGCAGGGGCTGGAAGTGTATTTTAATGACCTTTCTATGGCCAAATGGAAAACAATGTCAGTAGACCCAGGCCGGAGCTTGTCTTTCTTTCTAGACTTTAATTTCCTCCTTTGAACAAAGGGACAATGAGGCGTCTGATGAAACGGAGTGTGTTGCAGGGTTGTTAAATTAAATGTGAAAGTGAAAAGATTGAGGCTTTTACAATGCGTGCTCCAGTTTTCCATCAACAGGAGGCCTGGCCAGTCACTGCTCACTGCGCGGGCTCTGTCTGCAGGTGTCAAAAGCCCTGAGCTCTCAAGAAATAAACAGCTGAGGTGAAGTGGGGGTCTGCGTGTTGTTGAGCTTCACCCTGACACCCCGGTTTCCTCTCTGGACTCTCTCCTTGGCTCAGTTTCCCTCTCTTTCTCAAGCTCAAGTCTTCGCCCTTGTTATAACCGGCCTCTCCAGAGACTTGTACCCTGGTCTTGATTCCTGAGACCTCAATCACACTGATTTGAAAACCTGGGTTTGAGTTTTGACTGTGCCATGTCAATGCCCTTCTCTTCTGTTTTTCCAACTAGAAAGTGGCAACAGGTCCTTAAGACCCTCGGAATGCAGTGGCTAAGCATGGATGGTGATGGCCCAGTCCTTTCTAGGTAGGCTGCTGAAGGCTACTGGATTGTGAGGCAGCCAGTAGTACTGTAGATATGCAAGTCGGTTAGACATCGTATGGGCACTTAGGCAGGGACAGGACCTTTAGAAAGTCAGCTAAGAAGAGAACTGTGGCCCGAGGAAAAAAAGGAACAATGACACCCACATTCCTCCCTTAGGACTGAACAGCAATGATATTCTAAATAGGTATCAATCACCTGAGTGGAAGACCAGGACATTAAGACCTCCCTTCCCGGGATGGTCCCTGCCTGAAAAATCCTCCTTCCTTCCTTGTATACTTGCTACTTGACTTCTTTCTCCATTTGATTTTCATTTAATCAATATTACCTAAGCGACTATACCGGCTGTGATCCTGGTTGACTATAGTTTTGCCCCACCTCGTACCCACCTTGTGATTTCCTGTTGGATCAATATCATCAATGGATCAATATCATCATTGGATCATTGTGAGTGACTGCACCTTTAATTTTACTAGTTGACTATCGTTTTGTCCTAACTTGAATCTGCCTCCTCTTGTGGCTTTGCTCAGTAAAATACCCTTGAGAAATGGTGTTGGTGGGCTACCCACTTTCTAGGCCCCTTTCGGTTTCACTTAGACAGAAGTTATCTTTTTCTCAATTAATTCTTCCTACTTTTAACTTCTGTTGTTTCTAGATTTTGTTCTTCGATTTTTGGAGAACACAAACTTGGGATAAGAACAGCTTTAGAGATGTATAATTTATTTAACAGGCGTTTGCTGAGGGGCTGCTGGGCTGAGCTCTAGATTGTCCCAGATGAAAGTTGGAGCGCTTTCATTTAATAAACTCAGCATGTGCTGGAAAAAACCAATCTGTTGTAAGGGTCCATTCAATGTTAGGCATTATAATACTACGTGTTTGCATATTTTATTTTAACTTTTCAGTATCATCAAGGAGATAAATAACTATTATCTTTCCATTTTAGAGATGAGAAAACTGAGGCTGAGAGAGGTCAGGTAGTTTGTTCAAGGTGACATTGCTGGGAAGAGGCCCATTTGGGAGTCAAACCTTGTCTAACATCAAAGCGCGCGGCCTTCCCCTTCGGGCACCTGGTCCCTCTTCCTGTACTGTTCTCCACAGGACTGTGCACTGTTCCAGGTCTCAAAACACATTGTGCAGTGTGAGTCTTTGTGTTTCAACTCAACTCTGAAAGGTAAAGTGTCCTTATTTTCCCACTCAATTTGGTAGATGCTTTTAGATGCACAAGTACAAGCATTACTGAGCTTTTAGAGAGTGGCTTTCAAGGGTTTCGCTGAAAGGATTAACAAACAGGATGCTGCAGAGAGCTTGGGAAGGTTTGCCCTCACACGTTGCCCTGGTAGCTGCTGACGCTATCCGGGGATTGGCCTTGGTAAAGGGAAAAACTCATCTGCATCGATTCTGTGACTGACGGTCCCAGATGACGTCATCATCTCCGACCCAAAGGAATCTGGGGGACGTACTTATGATTTCAACGGCTATGCAGATCTTTAGCTGACTGAGATATTCCAGGACATGTAAATTGCATCATAATGCATTTTGTTTTTAATGATCTTTATGACACAGGGAATTCACATTTATTTTAGAAAAATCATATAATCCAATAAGTGAAAATTAGATAAAAAAGCAGCCATAATTCTTTCTCAAAGATACAGGATCACTGTGCTAAACCTTTATATTTATGATTTTATTATACTTAGTTTCCTGTGAGCTAGTTTTTACCTTCCAAATACAGCATGTACATATTTCCAAGTCAAGGAAGATACTTTCATGGCATTTCTCTGATAGCTACATGGTTTTGGTTTGTACCACAAAATGCTTAATAAATTCTGTTTTTGGATATTGAGGTGAATTCTCTTTTTACTATGTACCTGATAGT
>PVIC010057524.1:0-10640 GCA_004025085.1 Thryonomys swinderianus
TTCCAAAGCATCTAAATCATATGACCAGGTACAGTCTTAGCAACCATCTCACTTCTCTGGTGTCAGTGTTCTGCATCTGTCAGCTTTCCATCACTCAAACACAATTCCTTACACCACAATGTAAAGGAAGAAAGGTTTAATTTGGCTCGTGGATTCAAGGACTCAGTCCATGATGAGGGACTCCAAGGTGGAAATATCATAGTATAAGTGTGTGTAAGAAAACAAAGATACTTAGTTCATGGAAGGAAGGAAGTAGAGAAGGGGAATGAGTAAGAGGCCATACAGAGTATCCAAAAATATACAACCACGATCAACCTTGACACAACCAGGATCTTGTTCTAGTAATACTCTAGGCATTTCTTAAGTTGACATCTCATGCAGTGTCAGTGCTTTGGAAGGATTGTAGACAAGAAGTGCAGAGGTAAAAAATAGTAAAAGATACGAGATATTGATCCTGAAGGAGATCTGCAAACTCTGCAGTATAAGAAAGACTAGACCTCTCTGAGTATTTATCCATAGAACTATCCCCAGGACCCTCTAGGTGCTTTCCTTTCTTTCTATACTGTGTGGGACAACAGTCAGTTCAGGACCATGCAAGGCCATCCTGTTGAAGCACACATGGGGCCACTGTTTTAAGTCTTTTCATTTATTGCTATGCAGGCTTGACAGAATGCAGGATGAGATCCTTATGCAGAAACTTCCCACAAAACCTTATATAAATATTGCACTTATCGTGACCTTATTCTGGGAATTTATCACTTAAAATGACAATCCAGTATTAACTTTGTTTCCCCCTTCAAGCATTCCTAAAATATCTGTGAAGATAACACATAAAATATGAGATATTGCATGTACTGGATATAAAATAAAAGACAAATCAATAGGCTAAGCTAGATATGGTGGCACATACCTGTAATCCCAGTACTAGGTAGGGAGGCTGAGGCAGGAAGATTGCCACAGGTACAAGGCAGGCCTGGGTTATACATTAAGATCAAGGCCAACCTGAACTACATAGTGAGACCTTCACTCAAAACCCAAAACAAAACAGAAGAAAGAAAACAGAAAAAAATGAACAGACTAAAAAGCTTAAGTAAGATAGATAAGAAAATGAAGCAGCACCAGAAATTAAGAGCAAAATTCTATTTTACTTGACAGTGACCAAGGAATATTATTTTTTTTCTTGCTTTTCTTAAGTCATTTCCATGTTTATTTTTTCGTCCTGAGAAATAGTATCCATTATATTTCACTGATTTTTTTCTTTCTTATTTCCAATAGATGGGTTTTTGATGTTCCAGCAAGTCCCCATGGTGGAGATGGATGGGATGAAGCTTGTGCAGTCCAGAGCCATTCTCAACTACATTGCTGCCAAATACAACCTCTATGGGAAAGACATAAAAGAGAGACTGCTGTACGGTATATTTTCTGTTGTTGCATGAGAAGATTACCCCTGGCGGATTTAGGTCACACCCTCAGGGAGCAGGTCCTCAGCATGAGGATAAGGACTAGCAACAGGTTGGGCCTGCTCATACATAGTGAGACTACTGGGCAGAGTACAAGATGAGATCACTATGTCCTATAAGATGGCAAAAGATTAAAGTTGCCATGGATTCAGATGACTGTGATTACATCAGAAAGTGATGGCCTCAGAGATAGCGTAGTGGTAGAGTTTTCAAACACTGGTGAAGCATAAAGTCATGAGGACAATGGAATTATGATCTCAGATGCTCAGGAATAGAAGCTGGACTTCAGCCAACAGCTTGGGACAAGTGAAACAGTGTTTGAGGGCAAGAAAGAGGGGTTTTGAGGCCTGAGGCTCCAAAGGAGCTGATTTCCAAGTTCCAAAAATTGTAATAATGATGACCTGGAACCTATTTTATCAGCTAATCCTATGGACAGGTCAACTTGATAGATGTTGGTGGCAGTTGGTGCCCATAATACAAGGGCTGCGTGAAATTTTATATGGACATGCAACATTCTGGCTGAATCTCAAATAACCAAGGTCAGGGGGTGATTGGGGTGCCCTTCCTTAGGTATATGAATATGTGACAATGAAGCTGCCAATAAATTTCAAAAAATAGTTGAAAGGGGCCAGAGATTTAGCGCAGTGGTTCTGGCGCCTGCCTCGCAAGCGCAAGGTCCTGAGTTTGATTCTGTTAACCACATATAATGCTGGGCGTGGTGACTCACACCCACCAGCAATCAATACCACATACCACAGTGCCAGACGTGGTGGTTCATGCCTATAGTCCCAGCACTTGGGAGGCAGAGACAGGAGGATTGCTGAGTTCAAGGCTTGGCTGGCTGCATAGTGAGCTCAGGGCCAGCCTGAAGTACAAAGCCAGACCCTGTCTAAAAAAGAAAAAAAAAAAAAAAAAACAAGTTGAAAGTCCAGCTTGAAAAAAACAGAAATAAATGGCTTCTGTGAGATGTAATTATTGTAACTAAATTTTTAAAATGTTCCAAGAATGGGGCTAGAACATTGATGGTGATTGAAGAGGTTTCAGTGATAGCAAAAGCCTGCTGTGGCATGTGTGCTGTAAGTTCACTACCACAGGCCAGAGTAACCAGAGTCTTGTACAGTGGAGACAAGACCACAGTTGGAAAACAGCCTGTGGAGAAGACTGGGGAAATGTGTTTCATCATAAGCCTATACTGTGTAAAAAAGGGGTGAGAGAGCAGAGATGTGCCAGATGTTCTGTCCTGAGCCTACGTTGGAGGCACATGGGAAGCAGAAGAGGTTGTGCACACACGAACCACACAGAAGCTGAAAATCTTGCTTGTAGCATCAGTGGTCTTGTGTGGTGATTCTACCAAGGTCTCCTCTGATCATAACTCTGGGGCCTCTCTACCCGTGCTCTTTGTACTTGGATTTGGTCATGGTTAGAGCACAATTTTTAGATACTATCTATCTATCTCATAGACTGTCCTAAGAAATGATAACATGAAAGTAAAACTCAGAGCACAATGACCAATAACATAAAAACTGCCAACCACCCGATGATCATATTTACTTAGTTTTTTTTTTTTTTTTTTTGAGACAGGGTCTCACTTTGTAGTTCAGGCTGGCCCTGAGCTCACTATGTAGCCCAGGCAAGCCTCGAACTCAGCAATCCTCCTGCCTCTGCCTCCCAAGTGCTGGGATTACAAGCGTGAGCCACCACGCCCGGCATATTTACTTAGGTTTTAAGTGGTAAAGGGTAAGGTAGGAAACTCCGACTGTTTGGATGTGTTGTCTTTCAGGATCGATATGTACACAGAAGGGATGGCAGACTTATATGAAATGTTGCTACAACTGGTGATAACTCCTCCAGAAGACAAAGAGGCTAAGACAGCCTTGATCAAAGACAGGACAAAGAATCGTTACTTACCTGCTTTCGAGAAAGTAAGTGAGGCTGTTCAGAGTTTTGGGGAGTTGAGTCCGGAGGTCAGGAGGAAACAGTGGCCTTGACCTTTCCACCCAGTGAAGCTCTAGGAAACCAAAGCAGAGCCTTGAGGTTAAAGGAATTTTATAAGACTGGACTGGGAAGATGCACTGTGTAGTTATGCCAAAGGTGTAATTTGTGAGCCCCAGTTCAATTCGTGATTCTCAATTTGGAATTTAATATTCAACAGAATTTCATAAGTTTGGTGAGTGAAAGGCTCTGATCCACACTCAAGATTGTGTGGCCCCTGAAGATGCCTGAGCTTCCTTCCCTTCCAGAGCAGCCTGACAAGTGAAGAACATCACAGAGTATTCTGGCCTCATGTGCAGGGGGACACAGGAGCAGATACCTAGCAGATCATTTTAAATCTTTAAAAAGGATATTGTTAGAGGGATGGAGAGGAGGAGACATTAGGGGATTATAAAAAGTAATCCAGAGGATTGAGGAACATGGCTTAAGACTTGAGACCAATGCCATGCAAACTAAGGAAATAAAGCTCCATCATGGCACAGGTAGCCCCACCTTAGTTAAGATTTCTCATGGAGGTAAAGCAAAAACTTTTCAAGATGAAAGCCATATGAACTTAAGGTAAATAGAAATAAAGAGCCAAAAAAAGGATTAGAACACACAAGAATCGTAGAAATATAGTAAGAGACTAACCTGTCAACACTCACTTCATGAAGCGTTGCATTATTCTTTCCTTTATTCAATAAGTTAATTAATTACTAGCTTTATCCAGTGAAAAGAATGAAAATCTTAAAAGCAGTCAAATCCTCAAATACACCTCTGTAGACCTTGGGGTTCTGACAGTTTAGGGGATACCACGTGGTGACAGATTCTCCCACTGTAAGTTAAGTAAGGTACTATGAAATCAAAGCACTACATGCAAAAATGAACATTATATATTGTACTAAGATATTTGATGTTGTATTCCATTTTATTTTTTTGAGATAAGGTCTCGATTTGTAGTTCAGGCTGGCCCTGAGCTCACTATGTAGGACTGGAACTGGAACTCAGCAATCCTCCTGCATCTGCCTCCTGAGTGCTGGGATTATAGGTGTGAGACCCCACCCCTGGCACTGTGGTTTGTGGTATGGATTGGTGGTAGGTGTGAGTCACCACAGCCGGTATTGTTGTATGTGGTTACCCAGGATTGAACCAAGGACCTTGTGCTTGCTAGGCAGGCACTGGAACCACGGATCTGAAACTCTGGCCCTGTATTCCATTTTTGTATGAAGTAACTATTTGAAAACTTATTAAACATTTAAGAGAAATTACTGTTTAAAAGGTGCTATCATGTGTTTTTCCTTTTTATTCTCTGTAATATCCATAGTGCTAGACTACTTAAAGAAGTAATCACATATTTTCATAGGCATTATTATATAAATTTACACATCAATAAAAGTTGAAATAAATACAGTATTGAATGATGCACAGTCACCACTCAAGTAACAAAACTAATACCCTCCAGACCTATCATGTGTCCATGTCTCCCTCCAGTAGTCACACAGACAACTTCCCAGGCATTACAAAATAAGTTGCAGACATCAGCTCTGTTTGTCATCGAGAACGCTTCACGGAGATTTTTCTATCCTGTAGAGGAGAGACAGAGAAAAGGAAATAATGTATTCAAGTGTACTCAGGTTTCACTCAGGTCCCAGGGAAACACCCTGGAGACAAGAGAGCAGAGCAGAGGAGAAATGATGGCACTGAAATGATCACATCAGTGCAGGGCGCCACTGTCACACCGGAGCCAAAGCTCATGGGAAATGGGAGATGGAGGAGGGAGAGGCAAATGTTGAAATTTCAGGACTGCACTATCCTTGGTTGTGGGCAGGTGGAAACATGGCAGAGCAGGACCTGGGCGCTTGATATATGTGGAAGATGCAGGGAAGGTCAGGGCACAGGGTAGGCCCAGCTGACTATGGGTATGAGAATGAAAGCAGCATCTGAGTTTTAATGCAAGAGCAGATTGCATCTTGCCCTTCTTCATGGGTCAGGGGCCCAGAAAAAGATCTGGAGCTTTAAACAACAAAGGGAGGTAGCAGAGGGGGGTGAGTCAGGCTGAGACTCAGGAAGAAGCTACGACCCAGTCTGTGCTCATATTCATGATCTGACTTCTCAAATTCTCCAGGTGTTCAAGAGCCACGGACAAGACTACCTTGTTGGCAACAAGCTGAGCAAGGCTGACATTTTTCTGACTGAAATTCTGTACTGCCTGGAAGAGTTCGATGCAAGTCTTTTGGCCAGCTTCCCCCTCCTGCAGGTGACTGTTCCACCGCCCTCACAGAGGCAGCCTCATATCTCCTATAAGCAAATCTCACATTTGGTTCCATGATGAAGTTCTGACCTCTGGCCTCTTCCAGGCCTTCAACTTCCCAGCTTGTGCCTCTGATGTGAGCTTCTAGGTCTTGGATTTAAGGCAAAAAAAATTTTTTTTTCAAGAAAATTTGAGGTATATGCTACTTCAAATATATATATATATATATATATATATATATATATATATATATATATATATTTTTTTTTTTTTTTTTTTTTTTTTTTTTTTTTTTTTTTTTTTTTTTTTTTTTTTTTTTTTTGAGACAGGGTCTTGCTTTGTAGTTCAGGCTGGCCCTGAGCTCACTATGTAGCTCAGGCAAGCCTCAAACTCAGAATCCTCCTGTCTCTACCTCCCGAGTGCTGGGATTACAGGCTTGAGCCATCAAGCCCAGCATTTGTGGTATGTGATATGGATTGCCAGTGGGCATGAGCCATCACACCTAGTATTGTTGTAAGTGGTTACCAGGGATTGAACCAGGGACCTTGCACTTGCTAGGCAAGTGCCAGAACCACTGAGCTAAATCTCTGGTGCTTCAAAAATATTTTACCTCTGAAAAGAGAAGGGCTAAGAGGTGCATCTCTCCCTGTCTCCCCATTTCCCTGTTTATCTGATGTCTTTTCCTCAGCTCTGGCTCTCGCTATCAGACATTGTGTTTCTCTCTCCATAGGGTCATAGCTTCCCAACCCATACCGTACTCTCCTAACAACCAAGTCCCTCTGGTGCCTTTAGTGTGAATGTTGGTTGTGATTATCTTCATTTTCAATTTGATTTTTTCCGTCAACTTGATTTCTTCCATCAACTCTACATTTCTTTGTTTAGGTCTCTGTTTATATCTAACAAACACATTATGTTCTTTGAATTGCAAGGATATAGTAACCAAAAGCATTTATGTATAAGAGGACAGGGAAGATTATGACTTTAATGAAAATTTAAAGGAAGTGTTTAAGGAAATGCTATTGAGTCATGCTTTCTGCCTCTTCCATTCTTACGACGGTGTATGTTTCCAAGTCCACCCTAGTGGTGATGGATCATCTTAACTGGTCTTTGTTGCAGGGGAATGGAGGTTTCTAGGTTTTTTTTTTTTTAAAGACAGGGTCTTGCTTTGTAGTTCAGGCTGGCCTGGAGCTCATGATGTAGGCCAGGCAAGCCTGGAACTCAGTAATCCTCTGCCTCCCAAGTGCTGGGATTACAGGTGTGAGCCACCATGCCCAGCACTGTGGTATGTGGTATTGATTGCTGGTGGGCGTGAGTCACCACACCCGGTATTGTATGTGGTTACTGGGATCAAACTCAGGACCTTGTGTTTGTGAGGCAGGTGCCAGAACCACTGAGCTAAATCTCTGGCCCTTCTAGGGTTTTTTAATAGTTGGTTTGGAATTTATGATTCTTTATGAGGCTGTGATTTGCGTGTTGCAGGCTCTAAAAACCAGAGTCAGTAACCTGCCCAATGTGAAGAAGTTTCTGCAGCCTGGCAGCCAGAGGAAGCCTCTCCCTACTGCGAAAATGATAGAAGAAGCCAGAAAGATTTTCAAGTTTTGATACAAGTGACATTGACCAAACCTGTGCATGTTAAACTTCTACATTTAACAGCAATAAAATTCTCTGCATACTGATCTTGAAACTGTGAGTTAATATGCATTTCTGATTTTGCATTACAATGCAATAGCAAATTCTTCTGAAAAGACTTAATACTTATTTTCTTCACTTGGATCTGATATGTAATCAGATTTCTAATGTCTTTTTATTGGAGTTTAAAAAGTGGTTCACTAGTTCACTTTAGTTTTCCACAAATTGTTCTATAATATGGCATACAGTCTATAAAAGACAGAAGTTTACAAATTTGCATTTTAAAATGTCACATGTGTACAGAAAATGTCTGTTATTCTGTGTAGTAGCATAACAAAGTTTCCAGTAGGCTGTGTGCTCACTTCGAATGATGCATAAATGGTCTGTTGTAGATCTTTTTTCAGCTAGTTATGAAAGCCTCACTGGAAGTTTCTTAGGGATAAGGGATGAAAAAAAGGAATCAGGATGTGTTATGTACACATAACAACTTCCCACAAAGAAGGTAAACATTATGTACTACACACATGTACTAATAACAGATAAGTAAATGCAGTGGTAGTTCAGTTTATGAATTTAATTTATTACATGATTCTGGGGAAGATGGCTGCATTGGTATTCACAGGGGAGGATTTCAGTGGTCACATTTATCACCTGCGGCAGAGTTCAGGAGAGGAAGCAAAAGTTTGCCAAGGACTTCTGCTGGTGAAGCTACTTGTTTGTGAATAGAGGTGTTTGTGAATGGAGGTGTCACTGTAAGTAAATAAACAAGTAAGTAAAAAATAAATACTGAGGGACAGCTTTCTTGGTAATTGGACTCTGCCAGCTTTGGGGTAAAGGATTTGCTCAAATTAGTAAATAGCACAAAAAGCCATCCAACTATTCATTGAGCTAAGAACCCAAAAGGAGAGACAGCCTTTAACAAGCTTATTTCTAATTCCAGGCTCTTCTCCACTGAGTCACACCCTCTCATTCAGGTCCCTAGAATAATGCCTTAGGAAACATCCTCAGTACAAGAAAAAGACTGCTTTGCAAGCAGGTCAAGGCCTTTTCTCAGGGTACAGGGGATGATATTTAAGAGGTGTTCATTTGTGCTGCAATTGGGTCCATCCTTATTGGGATGTAAAAATGAAGGCTCTAGAAAATTTGGGCATGAGATTAAGTGATATGAGAACAATTAATAATAAGGGGATTAAAAAGAGATGTAGCCTGTTAGATATTCTGAGCCTGTGTGTCCAGAGTAAAGAGAGAAGGTTGGAGTTTATGCTAAAATTTCTATGTTTATAGAAGTGTTGAAAAAATTTGCTGTAAATTGAAATGTGTCAAGATCATAAACTTGAAATTCTCACCTGACTATGGGCACAATTAATGGCTTCAGTTTTTTTTTCTCAAATCTCTTAACTCCTGCAAGAAAGGCATCCCTCGTGACCACTAACCACAGCCTATCTTGAGACTTAGTAATACTTATGATATGCTGATCTTCCCTTTGTAAGAGGCGATCTGTTATTTGTTTCCAAGCAGTGATGCCATTGGCTTTTCCATGTTTCTTCAATGGTAGTATATTCTAATAGTAGGCAAAAGTTTTCATGAACAATGGCTAGAATACTGCAAGTGAGTGTAAATCCATAGAACTATTGGATTTATATAGAAAAATGACCTGCCTGTGTGATTTTAATGAAATTAAAGAATCATTCTCTTTTTGTGAATTGCGATATTCTCAGTCTGGCAAGAATTTGTCAAGCCCTGGCCTTTGTCTAACAATATTTTCCTCAGTCCTCTGCTCTTTACTAATCTATATTCCTTATTCATTTCTATTTCTTATTCCAACAATGTACATGGAAACACAAAAGATCTAGAATTGCCAAAGAAAATCTAATCAAAAAGAGCAGGACTGGAGACATCACAATACTGGACTTCAAAACATATTGCAAAAACCATGGGAATAAAAACACAAATGTTACTGGCACAAAAATAAACACACAGAGCAATGGAGTAAAAGAAAATGACACAGAAACAAACCCTTGCAACTGCAGCTATGTGATCCTTAACAAGGATTCAAAAATGTAAGTTGGAGAAAAGAGAGTCTTTAATAAATGATCTTGGGGATACTAAAATGGATGTTGATTGAAATTAGTTATGCATCTCTGGATTTGATTAAAGACTTTTTTATAAGACTTGAATCTTTACAATGGCCAGAATAAAACTTGAAGGAAAGACTTGATGTCTTGGACAAAGGCAAAGATTTCCTGAATACAACTCCAATACTACAAAAATTAATAATAAAAAAACCAAGATTACAAAATAAAAAGTTTCCACAGCAAAGGAAACAACTAACAGATTGAAAATATCACTTGCAGTTGGGTGAAAAAGCAACCACCTGGTTCTCTTCCAACAGAGGGTTAATATGTACAGTATATTTTTAAAACTAAAAAGAAATAAATGAAAAGCAAATAACTGAATCAATAAATAAAGAATGGACCAGTGGCAAAATGGATGATGTGTCTGACTATGGATCAGAATTAGTGTAGTATTAAAATTTTCAGTGGCATGTATTTGCAGTACCTAATGATTGATTCATCACCAGGAGTTGATACATGGACACAACACATCTTAATTCTTTTCACTTCCAACTTCCACTCTCCTCCTCCACCCCCTCTATCCCCAGGTCCACTTCTCATTTGCAAAAGACCCACCTCTTTGTTTGCTATTATATATCTTTTATCTGGCTCTTTATATTACTTACAGTTTTGTTTTTTTTTTGCTTGAGAGAAACCATGCAGTTTTTCAGCATGCCTTTCTGATTTAGTTTACATGACATTTTGGTTTCATGTGCATCCATTTTCCTAAAATGACTCAGATTTGTCCTACCTCATGGCAGAATATTATTCCATTGTATACAAATACCACATTTTCTTTAGTCATCTGTTGGTAGATAAACAGGCCTCATTAAAGATTTAGTTCTTGTGGTTGTGCTGCTATAAACATAAGCATGCTATATCACTGATTTTTTTCTTTTTCTTTTTTTTAAATTGCATGCTTTATTGGTACAATTTGCATACATCTCACAATTACACATAACATTGGGAAATTTGTACCAATATATGACACAGTCAATTCTCATTTTTACCCATATCCCCACCCCCACCCCCACCCCCTATATACATGCTCTTTTATTTTCTTTCAGAATCATATTTATTCCTTCCCCTCATTACATCCCCACACCAAATTTCCTTTGGAAATTTCCCATTCTAAAAAGACTGTCATACTACTAGGGCTCATTTGCATCTACTGGTGCTCATATCAACGAGAAGATCCGGTATTTGCCTATCTGT
>PVIC010057525.1:0-10668 GCA_004025085.1 Thryonomys swinderianus
TAACATTCTCCTCTATAACATTCTCTCAGAGTAGTACTAAGAGCGATAAGAGATTTTATTTCAAAATCATGCTTGGGTTGGAGATTTAGCTCAGTGGTTCCGGTGCCTGCCTAGCAAACACAGGTGCATGGTTCGATCCCTGGTGACCACATATAACAATACTGGGCCTGGTGGCTCATGCCCACCAGCAATCAGTACCACACACCACAAATGCTGGGTGTGGTAGCTCACCTGTCATCCCAGTACTCGGGAGGCAGAGATAGCAGGATTGCTGAGTTCGAGGCTTGCCTGGGCTCCATAGTGAGCTGAGAGCCAGCCTGAACTACAAAGAGAGACCCTGTCTCAAAAAAAAAAAAAAAAAAAAAAAAAAAAAAAAAAAAAAAAAAGAAGGTTCAGGAAACATTCTGTGACTCTTAGGTAAGTTCAGGAGAGTTTGTGTTTTATAAGATCTACATAAATATACACAAATACTTAAGCTTTCACACTGAATACTAGAATCAAGTTTCAGAAACGTTGCTTTTATTTGTATAATAAGGCTGGAGTTGTGATAGAAAGCAGTGGTACCCACAAGTGTTTGTGGTGTGTGAAAAGTAAATAAATGTAAACTGTTGGGAAGAATTGTAACTAGGCATTGCAGTTAGGAATTTGGGTGACCTGAATTTCATCTCTGTAAAATCATAATCTTTAAACATTTTTAATGTGCCGTGTTCTTCATGAAAACATAGTGTTTGTTTAATGAGGAGCTTTGGATATTGAGTCTCCAGGGACACAGGAAGTGCCAACGTGCTCTATGTGACCACCGTATTCTGTAGTCCTTCCAGCTGTGAAGCCTCACCTGAAGATACTCCCAGTCTCTCTCTTTGGCAGGGGCATGATGTCTGTGTCTGCCCAGTGCCCTTCCTGACAACACATCGTCTGAAGAACCCACATCCAGGGGAGATTACAAGCTTCTCTCCACACTGTGCCAGCCAGGTAACCCAAAACCTTTTGGATACTTTTTAGAAATAAGTAAGGGACCAGGGAAAAATGAGAATTAAATTGTGTCATATACTGGTACAAATTCCCAATACTGAGCGAGATCATGATGCATATATACAATGTACTAATAAAGATAAAAATTTAAAAAATTAATACAGCAGAACCAAAATTAACACATAGTTTCAATAAGAACAGGACCAAAAGACCAAGGGTGGGAAAGAAGGAGGAGAGAGATCTGAAAAGATTTAAGATGTCTCATGGACACCTATGATGTCTCCACAATGAATGTAATCATTATAAATCACAAGCAGGCACTAATGTAATAAATTAATGTTAGTAATAATAATAAAAATGGGGGAGGGGATCTAGAGACCAAGGGAAGGAGGAGAGTGGTGAAGCTAAAGAAAATAAGAAGAGTCCAGATATATTAATGTGCCTACTCTATAAGAAGAATGTGTACAGCATTCAGGTATTAATACAACAAGTAAAACCTTATGTAAGAATCCAAGTAGCAAAATTGCAGTGCAATATCATGCTCTCAGTGTAGAGATTTTACCATTATAAAGTGATGAAAGTTCTACTTAAAGAGAACTATTAAATCAATAAATCTTCAGGGGAAAATATATGTCAGATTGCTGTATTGGTTATGGTGGGGAGCAACAGGAAATAAACATGCAAATGCATCTCACACAGGAAAAATTGACTACAGTGATAATACTGAACGTAAGGCAGAAATGAGATGTGAGGACCTGATAATTCTCATGGGTGGATATTCAGCCCTTCAATGTTATTTATAGCAGATTTCATTAGGCTTGAATAACCAATAATAAATAAAACTGTCCACGTCTCACTTAAGTTTTATATTTTTTAAATGTTCACAACATAACCTTCAGAGCATACGGTTTACTCTTTTATTTGATTACAAAGCACTCACCATATACATAATTCATTTTGTCAGTGAAATCTTTTTAATTGTTCTATGTCCTCGCCCATGGGTGTTGGTGTCATTGGTCTTTCTATCCTTTCTCTGTACATAATAAACTTTCCCATGGGAATGTAGAGTGCATGGAGTTCACTGCAGTTGGTGTGCAGTTTCGCCGCTGGAGTCGTTTACTCTCTTTTCCCTCCGTGCTCCAGCCCAGCCTCTCCTAGGATGGAAACAGCAAGTTGTCTCCGTCGTGGCAGGAAGTTTTCCTGCGGGAAATGTCACCGGGATGGGTCTACGTGCTGATCGTTCTGCTGACTATTTGGTCTGCTCAGTTCTAGTTATTGAAACAGTCCCATCAACTTATCACAGTCCCTGTCAGACACTTGGCTACACTGGCTGCTTCTAGACTTGGAGAGGTCATCCCATCTACAGAGCCAGTGCTGGACTACAGAGTTTATCTGAGGACACAGGGCGGAGATGTGGCTCCTGCAGCCCCTTCTGTCTCTCTCACAACAGTAACACCTAGGTACGATAGGGGAAATTCCAGTTAAGATGCCCGATGTGAGCATTAGCTTGGTTCTCTGTTCTCTGTGCACCAAAGAATTGTTTCTCTTTTCTACACATCTAGGGACCCATGACTGTCACTTTTTATTCCATTCAATTATTTATGTATTTGTCCTTTTACTTTTATGTCCCTAATCATATAGGAAAAAATATCCCCTAAGCATGATCACAATTCGTGATTCAATTTTTATATTTATGTTCATTTGAAGATACGAAATCATTCTGGAAAAATAAAAGACCTATGTTTTATTTCACTATCAGTACTCCCCAAAGCATGTGAGAGATTTGGTGCTCAGTAAAACTGTGCTGAACAGGCATACAGGTAAGGACACGGGGAGAGAAAGGAAGAAGGGATTCGTGGATAGAAATATTTTGATTTAACTTGTGTTCTAACATGGAAGATGCAGTTTTTCTATCAGGGACTCCCAAACATTATCATAAGTGGAAGAGGTGGTTAAATCAAGGGATTTTATCCTCAACCTTTGGATTTATTGTCAGTAGATCTGATGTGTAAACCATGCCTTAGCACTTTTTTTAGACAGGGTCTCACTTTGTAGTTCAGGCTGGCCCTGAGTTCACTATACAGCCCAGACAAGCCTCGAACTCACAGCAATCCTCCTGCCTCTGCCTCCTGAGTGCTAGGATTACAGGTGTGAACCATCACGCTCAGCACTGTGGTATGTGGCACTGATTGCTGGTGAGTGTGACCCACCACGCCCAGCATCCTCAGCATTTTAATAGATTGCCAGGTGACACTGCTATACTACAAGTGTCATAGGTCTTATTCTCTTCTTATCCACTATTTTCTGTCAGCTTCATCAACAACATGGAGCCCACAAACCAAACAATTGATTCACAATTCCTTCTTCTAAGACTGACAGATAATCCAGGACTTCAGCCCGTCCTCTTCGGCCTGTTCCTGTCCATCTACCTGGTCACCGTCCTGGGAAACCTGCTCATCGTCCTGGCCGTCAGCGCTGACTCCCGCCTCCACACCCCCATGTACTTCTTCCTCTCCAATCTGTCGTTTACTGACATCTGTTTAAGCACAAGCATACTCCCAAAGATGCTAGCAAACATGCACTCCCAGAGTCAGAGGATCACTTACACAGCCTGCCTCTCCCAGGTCTTCTTTGTCCTGGCATTTCTTGTCTTGGAAAATTGTCTACTCTCAGCAATGGCCTATGACCGCTATGTGGCCATCTGTCACCCTCTGATGTATAGCATCATCATGAACCCCCGATTTTGTGTCCAGCTCGCTCTGGTCTCCCTGTCCACTGGTGTTGTGGATGCCCTGGTCCATACTCTGATGGTGCTTCATCTGTCCTTCTGCACAGATCTTGAAATCTCACACTTTTTTTGTGAACTTGCTCAGGTCATTAAACCTGCCTGTTCTGATACCCTCATCAATAACATTTTGGTTTATTTCTTTTCCATACTTTTAGGTGGCAGTGCTCTCTCTGGGATCATTTTTTCTTATTTTCGCATTGTTTGTTCTTTCTTAAGAATGCCATCATCTGGCAGAAAATACAAAGCTTTTTCCACATGTGGGTCTCATCTCTTAGTTGTTTTATTGTTTTATGGGACTGGCTTTGGGGTATACATTAGCTCTGCTGTTACTGACTCTTCCAGAGTGTCTGCAGTGGCTTCAATGATGTATTCAGTTGTTCCTCAAATGATAAATCCCTTTATCTACAGCTTGAGGAACAGGGATATGAAGAAATCTGTAAGAAAACTAATGATCAAAACAGAATTTGGGGGGCTGGTCATCAACCATTTAATTAAAGTTTCCTGAATGCTTCTAACTTCTTCATTTGCCTTTATGAGGAAACCCATTTTCTATGGAGAAAGACATTGTCAAAATAGGAAGCAGGTGAGAGAATAAGGAAGTTGTCGTGATTCCGAATAGTCAGTTTGTTAAAAGCGGAAACAGCCATCTCTAAGTTAGAATCTTATCTGTATGTGTGAGAGTGAAAATGATGAGAAACTCACAGGCAGATCAGGAGAGCATCTGGCTAATCTGTCACTGGATCAGAGAACAATAAACCTTCAGCAGCACAGCAAGGGACAGCTCCGACTCTAGGCTCTGTTCTACACTAGAGCTTCTGCCGTAGATGTCTAAGGGCTTCCAGAAGAGGGTTCGTGTGCATATTCCAGGCTCATCAATCTCACCGAATTCTACTGACCGAACCCTCACTGTAGGGATGTGCAGAGGATGTCACCCTTGTGTGATTCTAATGCCATCTTTTCTGATGTTGGCAGTATGCTCAGTAACAAGTTGTCTGATACTGTGGGATGGACAGGCTGTTGTCTTTCCATGTCGTGAATCAAATCTAAGCCCTCACTCACTCTAGGCAAGGAACTAGTCCATGCTCTCTGGTATCCTAAATGAAAGGTTTTGTTTGTTTATTTTTGTTTGTTTGTTTGTTTGTTTGTTTTTGAGACAGGGTCTTGCTTCATAGTTCAGGCTGGCCCTGAACTCACTATGTAGTCCAGGCAAGCCTTGAACTCAGTAATCCTCCTGCCTCTGCCTCCCGAGTGCTGGAGTTACAGGCGTGAGCCACCACGCCCGGCACTGTGGCATGTGGTACTGATTGCTGGTTGTGGTGTTGCTATATGTGGTTCCTGGGGATTGAACCAGGGACCTTGGCTTGCTAGTCAGATGCCAGAACCACTGAGCTAAATCTCTGGCCCCTGAATGCAAGTATTTGAATAATTTTGCAAATGTCGTCTGTCAGAAAGGAACAACAGTTTCACACTGAAAGATTAGTATAGTTCTATAGTTATTGAATATACGGAAGCATCTATTTTCCAGTGAATTTCCAGAGGTTTTTGTTAGTTATTGAACTAATTTACAGCTATATTCATTAAAATGTTCTGATGAATGAAATAATTACTAGCATTCATTTCACTTCCTGTTAAAATCTAGTGGATATAAAGGGCCGGAGATTTAGCTCAGTGATTCTGGCACCTGCCTGGCAAGTGCAAGGTCCTGAATTTGATCCCTGGTGACCACATACAACAATACCAGGCCTGGTGACTCATGCCCACCACCAATCAGTACCATATACCGTAGTGCCGGCCATGGTGGCTCACGCCTGTCATCTCAGCACTCGGGAGGCAGAGGCAGGAGGATCGCTGAGTTCAAGGCTTGCCTGAGCTACATAGTGAGCTCAGGGCCAGCCTGAAGTACAAAGTGAGACCCTGTCTTAAAAAAGAAAAAAAGTATATATATATATATATATATATATATATATATATATATATATATATATATATATATATATATAGTGGATATAAAATACTATTTCTTTTGAGTTTCAATGTCTTCTTCTATATAGTGTACAGTTTACTTTTCTTCTTTTTGAAATATCCAATTCTCTTATCACTGTCAAACTGCCATTTTTTTTGCAGTCCTAAGCGTCCTTACTTAGTTGACATAAATTTGTAAGTTCCTTGCATTAAAAAGTCCTCATTAGATGTATGGCTTACATTATTAGTTTTCATTTGTATTGTGCTCTTGCCAAACAACGTTTGATTTTTTCACAATTGAATTTGTGTATTTTTTTGCTAAATATAATTTTTAAAATCCCAAATAAGCTTCCTTTTAGCTAATCTATACTTACATCCTAATGAACTTTTTACAGCTCTATCTTATATGTTTAAGCTATAAATCCAATTGGAATTTATTCTGCCTTTGATGTGTGATTAAAAAGCCATAGATATTTTATGTTCCTGAACTTTTTATTAAATAATACAACCACTCACTCTAATTCTACTTCTTCAGTAAACAAAATTTGAATTTATCTTTCTTTTTTGTGGTTTCTCACTTCTCATCAAATGGTCTCCTGTGTCTGTATCTGTATCATTGTATTCTGACTTAATTACTATAAGAGTCAAGCAAGAAGAATTTGTTTTTGCAATCAAATATGACAGGAATAGTACTTGATTCTATGATCAAAATCCATCGTATTATAGGTGATCACCTCTTTTGTAATTTGCAACTTTTTGCAATAATAGTGGTGATCAAGTGTAATTGTG
This sequence comes from Thryonomys swinderianus, assembly GCA_004025085.1. NCBI lineage: Eukaryota > Metazoa > Chordata > Mammalia > Rodentia > Thryonomyidae > Thryonomys > Thryonomys swinderianus. Next base: position 6,512 of record PVIC010057525.1, read on the forward strand.
TATGTGTGTGTGTGTGTGTGTGTGTGCACGTGCATGTGTGTGAAAGAGAACCCTTCACTGGGAAGCAGAGACTGAACATCACAGTGAACACAGACAAAGTCATCCAGCAGATACACTACACAGAATATTGGAGAAGATACACCATATTCTTCTAATCAAAATCAGCTGTATCAGACAGCAGTTGCACTGAGGGCAGGCAGGGTGTGAATCTTCCCTGACTGCTGCATGGCGCCTGTGCCCTGATATCTTGCGAGACTATCATGTGATGTGGAACTCCAGATAATCCACTTAGATGTCCGTGCACACTTAGATGTCCTTGCACACTTAGATGTCCTTGCACACTTAGCGCAGTGGCTGCACTGGGAGGCCTGTGGGGCATGAATCTGCCCCCAACAGCTACACAGGGCTTGGGCCCCGACCTCCTGCGGTACCACTGTATGAGACAGAGTCCCAGAAACTCCATCTAAAGTTGGTACACACTGAGCAAAGGTGGCAGCTGCAGTGGGACTCAGAGGCCTTTGGTGTTTGATGCTGCCCTGACCTCAGCATAGTGCTTAGGCTCTGCACTCTCACTGGACCATCGTGTGAAGGGGAGCCCAGAGTTTGTGCCTAGGTCTGGCCCACAGTGAGAAAGTACTGTGGTCGTGCTAGGACTTACGCAAAGGCCTGAGGGTCAATTAGATCAGGAAGATGACTCAGGAAGAAATCATTCTTATGGGATCCAACTATGAACAAGATTATTGTTACTTGCAGTAAGAAGTTTAGAGACACCAAACCAGGAATTAAACCAAAATCATGAACAATAACAGCAAACTAAAAGTGAGAAATTACCCAAATAAGACTCAAAAATATAATTCCAGATCTCCAAAAGGAAAGTTAGAGACCAAAGAAATAGAACAACATGAAATACAGCCACCTGGAGTCCCTGAACTGGCGATAAAAGAGGACCAGGAAAAAATGAAATCAGAAATAATCTCAGAGAACAGCAGATACAATGATTATGGTGAAAGATACAGATAAAAAAAAAAAGAGGACCTCAGAACATAATGGAATTTCACCTTAAAAAAATGAAACAAAGTTTATGTATATAGGGGGTGCTGTAGGGTGAAAAATGAGAATTAAGTCATATCATATACTGGTACAAATTCTAAATGTTGAATGTGATCATGAAGTGTATATATAATGTACCAATAAAGATTCAAGTAAAAAATCAAGTAGAATCCAGTAAACAGATTCAAATAGTAATTCAAGAGTTTAAGAACTCCATTGAAAGCATACACAGTAGAGCTAGTGAATCCAAAGACAGAATTTCACACATAGAAGACACGACTGCAGTTAGTGATTAGGAAGGGAAAGGTTTCTTAAACTAGTAAAAAAACCATGAGAAATTAATCTAGCATCTGCTAGATGATACAAAGAACATAAGACTGATTAGAGTCACTGAAGAAATAGGAGATAGTACAGATGGCATTAAAAAAAAAACTGTTCATAGATATAGTTAGGCAGAAAATTTCCCAAGTAGGAGAAAAGAAACTGAAATACAACTAACTAACTAAGGAATACAGGATTCCAACTACCCATAATCCATAAATAAATAAATAAATAAATGCAAACCTAGGCAGATAATAGTTATAAGAATCCCAACAGAAGAATGAAATACTGAAAGCAATTAGAGAGAAGAAACAAATCACATACAAAGGAAAGTCCATTAGAATTACAGAAGATTTTTCAAAACAAACCCTCAAATGAAAGAGAGCCCAGAGTGAAGTACTTCAAATCCTAAAAGAAAACAACTTCCAGCCTAGATTGACATATCCTGCAAAGCTATCCTTCAAAATCTATTGAAAAATAAGATATTTCCACAACAAAGAACATCTGAGAAACTTCATGAATAAGAATCCTGCATTCCAAAAAATTCTAAACAATATCCTAGAAAAAAACAGGCTCACAACTTCACAAGGCCTAATATAATGAAGTCATTAAGCAAAGGAAGAAATTAAATGGTGGAGGGAATAATAATAAAAGAGCCCACCGTAGGAAAATACCATGACAAGTATAAGTCAACACATACTAGTTATAACCATCAATGTTAATGTCCTCAATTTATCAATTGAAAGAAATAGACTGGCAGAGTGGATCAAGAAGCAAGGCCCAACAATACACTGCATTCAAGAAATACATTTATTTTAAAAAGAAACCCGCAGACTGAATATTAAAGACTGGAAAATACTACTTCATGCAATAAGAAACAGAAAAAAAGGCAGCAATAGTTAACTTATTTGTAGACAAAGCAGATTTCAAACCAAAACTAATTAAGAAAGAAAAAGGTTACTACATTTGTATACACGTAATGTTCCAAGAAGAGATGGTGATCATAAATATTCATGCACCAAATTTTAATCCACCCAACTACATAAAACAAATTTTAATGGACATCAAAAGCCAAATAAGCATTAATACCATAGTAGCGGGGGACCTCAGACCCCACTGTCACAAATAGACTGATCAACTAGACAAAAGTCAACACCAAAATACTACAACTGAACCAAATTTTTGCACAAGTGGATTTAATAGATGTCTGTAGAATGTTCCTTCGCACAAAATCAGAATTCACATTTTTCTCAACTGCACATGGATCATTCTCCAAAATAGAATGGCATTATATACAGTATCTGGCAGTTGATAATGACAGTGTACAACTTTGCTCCTAGTTGGTGTATTTACGGTACTACATTCCCCTACTGATTCACAATGTAATACTGTTTGTAAGAAGTTTATTCTGTACCACTTTCTATTTGATGATCTCATCTCTCCTCTCCACATGTAGGAAAACTCTTCCAAGTTCTCTGTACCTGCCCCTCATTCTTCTCCTATACTTTTCTGAGTTCCAGCTCATCTGGGTTTGTGTCCTCATTTCTTATCTGGTAGGTTACACATACCCTCGCCCCTCACCAGTCAGCTCTGTACCCCTGAATTCAGTTTCCTGCTTGAGAATGTGAAGGTCACAAGTCTACCCAGCACGCTAACAGCAAACTTGCTTAAGTTCTTCTTTGGAGACTTCTCAGAAATTCTCGAGTGTTCTAGGCCCACCATCTTGGGTCTGGACACCCTCAGTTTTTGAGTTCACAAGCAATGAAGTTCTATCTGAGCCCTTGATAAGTCTTTGTTAAAATGAAAAATGGAGGTACTTTTATACTCATGGAGATAAGTACATGATGTTTGTTGGCTCCTGTTTACCCCCCAAGTCATGTTTGGTTTTATTTTTGGTGCTTAGAAAACTTTCTTATTTTATACATTACCATTCTTGACCTTGTTCTATGGGGTGATGGATATCTTTGTACATTTTATCTATTATTCATTCTTGTGTAAGGTGAATGAGTTTAACATACTGAATAAAGACAAATTTAAAACTACGTAGCTTGTAAACTATAAATTCATATATATTTAGGCCATAAATACAAGTATATGAAAATATTGAAGTCCTTTAACATCAAACATTTAAGATATCTATTAAGATTTGGGCACAGTGGTGCATTCACAAAGCTGGGACAGGGGATCAGAAGTTTGAAGCCAGTCTCTAAAACCTAAGAGACTATGTCTCAAAAAACAATCTCATTACCATGGAGCACTATTTCCAGCTCAGAAGTGATGTAATGAATGCATGAACATATCTCCATACAATGTTCTTTTAGTGAATTTGCAAATAAATTAACATCTCTACTAAAAATGAAGAGACTTGATTTTAAGTTTCACTTCTTCAAATGAGGAAAACTGTATATTGCAAGTATTATAACTGGAAGTATTCATAAAATTCCAAGTACAGTGCAATAGCTCTGCGTATAATCTCTGAAATCAGCACTTATCAAAGAAAACAGAAACATTTCTAGTACGAAATATAAAGAATAAATTACATTTGCATCTACAGGTGTTCATGCCAAAGAGAAGATCCGGAAATTGTCTCTAGAAAGTAGGACAGCTTTTATAGAGTGGAATATTTCTATAGGAAACTTGGTGTGGGAATATGATGAGGGGAAGGAATAAATATGATACAGAAAGAAAATAAAAGAGCATGTATAAGGGGGGAGGAGGGGGGAGTGGGTAGGGATATGGGTAAAAATGAGAATTAACTTGTGGCATATACTGGTACAAATTTCCCA
>PVIC010057526.1:0-10631 GCA_004025085.1 Thryonomys swinderianus
AGAAAGAAAGAAAGAAAGAATTGTGCCTTCAGGGAAAATTAAGTGTTTCTGTGCTGCAATATCAGGACAATGTTCAATAAATGAATGAGAAAAAAGAAAATTAAACAATGAACATTTATCTTTTTGAAGTGATAGGTAAATGACACGGTGTACTCTCATCTTACACATCCTTGGGAAGTCTGAGATTCATTATATTCGAGATTCTCATGACTATTTTTTGCAAGGTGGGCATGATGCCACCGAGCTAAATTCGCAGACCTCTCATGACTATTCTTTTCATAAATAATGATATGTATATCTAAGTATATATAAAATATACATAAACCCATTTATAAAAGTGCACTCATAACCGTATGATAATCCATTCTTTTAATGTAAGTTCCTACTGTCCAAGAAATTATTTAAACTCAACAATATGAAAAGTATAAAGTTCTATACAAACAAATATAGATTTGTGCCATCATTTTTAATAACTGAATAGCAATTCATTGGATACATACAAAGTAAATGTATTTCATCATCTTTCCGGTGATTAATTTTTCATTATTTCTTGTTTGGAGCTGTTATTAAGTGCCACAAAGAATATTCTTTATTTTAATCTTTTGGCATCACTCTTTAGGGCCTATGACTACAAGAATAGAGATGCAGATGTTTTCAACATTTTATTATATATTATCAGACTTACCTGAACAAGAGTAAAACTATTTACTCTGTCCAATTTTCATAATTAGTTTCCTCATATCTTAAAGATTATCAGATGGTCTACTGGGCGAATTAGATATAGACACAAAGAGGTAATCTATAGCTTTTGTTATTTTCTGTATCTTCAGTGATAGAAGTCTAATGTCATTTCTCCTTTTATAAACTTTGCCACTATGCAATTTGTTTTTGCTGAATAATTTACAAGTATCCTTTTTTACCTAAAAAATTTAACTATTCATTTGTCACATGTATGAATTTTGTTCAGTTTATAATGTATCTTTAATCTTATTATCTTGGTCATCATGTTTTATTCTTTAGTAGTGAGATATTTTATGTTTACTGAACTACACAACATTACAAAATATTCATACATGTGTTTTTCTAAAATTGTCTAATTTTTTATTCCACTTTAAAGTTCATGAGCTTTTAATAGACTGCTTTTACAAAATGGCTTAATTTCCATTGCAAACACATATTCTATGGATACTTTATCAATTTTTTAAAACAAACAACACTATTTCAATATAAGATTTGCAAGTACTGTCACTTGATATGAATATGTTTTGAGCAGATCGCTCATTGACAGTGTTATTTTGAACCCTTAGAAATGTATTTATATTATACTGTACATCTAGTATTAGGCTTTTTAAAACATGTGGCTCAAACTGAAATGTTCAAAGTTTGCTTAAGACCAGAAAGAACCCTCAGATTATATCCTGGAGTATTAATATATATAATTTGTGTGCCTCAGTCCAGGAAATAACTGTCTTCTCTCACACATATGTGCCATTTCTTTATAATTCTTGTACTAATACAGAATTTAAGATTCAGTGATGTTGAAACAACTGAAAAAGCACAGTTATTATTTTACTTCTGGGCATCACAGAAATCAGAGATTCTGGAGTCAGTCAAAACCAAACATTTCAAGAAGCTTCTGGATCAGCTGCTTGATTAACAAGACTAAACAGCCCAATTATATTTTCATATTAAAATAAGCCAACACAGCTTTAGATGTCATTTAAAACCTTAATGTTACAAATATTTTAAAAATTGTTCTAATTCTACATTATCTTTTTTGTTTGTTTGTTTTTAAGAAAAAGGCCAGAAGACTTTTTCTCTGTATCCTTAAACTAGTACATAACTTCTGTTTAAGGGTCTGAGGTGGGCAATTTATAATCTACAGGCCTTCTGGATGAAATAGCAGAGGCTCCGTAAACCAATGGGCTTCAGACTTCTGTGGAAACACCAATGATTTGTTTATTGCCCTTTCTCAGCTCTTCAATTACAATTGATCTGTGAATAGTCTAGTGTTGCTAATTGTTGGAAGGGGGCTAACAGTCTTTATAGGCATCTTCTATCCTACGAGTTCTCTTTATAATTCAATGTCATAATGTCACGTAAGTGCAGACAAGTGAAACACGTACACCTAACCGTAACAAGTACTTTCAAAATCAATTTATCAAGAATTGAAGTGCGAGCTCAGTGGTTCCAGTGCCGGCCTCACAAGCGGAAGGTCCTGAGTTGGATCCCAGTAACCACATACAGTGCTGGGCGTGGAGACTACACCCACCAGCAATCAGTATCACATACCACAGTGCCGGGTGTGGTGGCTCACGCCTGTCATCCCAGCACTGAGAGGCAGAGGCAGAAGGATTGCTGAGTTCCAGGCTTGCCTGAAACATAGTGAGCTCAGGGCCAGCCTGAACTACAAAGCAAAACCCTGTGTTAAATAAAATAAAATAAAATAAAATAAAATAAAATAAAATAAAATAATAAAATAAAATAAAATAAAATAAAATAAAATAAAATAAAATAAAATAAAATAATAAAATAAAAAAGAATTGAAGTGCAGGAGCCCCTTTCAGAACCGAAAAACAGGGTGTCTGATTTTATCTGATATTGAGCCAATGACAGACAAACAAGAGCACTTGATTAGAGCCCTTGTCTGGCCAGATCCCATATTTGAATTCTACTGATAGGACTTTCACCAGCACTTAATCTCCTTATCATGTTTAAGGTGTTGATCTACTAAGTACTTAACATAATACAGGACCCCTGTAGGTATTTCCATTTCAAAGCTGAAGAGCAGTGGTTAGGCACTAACCTAATCTTATTTTTCTTCCATTAATAGTGTTAAAGGAAGTGTTTGTCATCAACAACTAAGCAGGTCCTAATTTAGTCTGATTAAACTTCTTCATTCGTCTCAGATTTGGCTTGTTTATACTAACCCTTCATTTCTTTGATTGCTATTTTACAAATTGAAGGCGAATTATTTCACACATACCTGTGTGTTTGCATAAATGTGCTGCTCTAAGTCAAATGTTTGAATAGTTTGTTTTAGAAAGGTTTGACTTCTTTGCGCTACACTTTTATTTTCTCCACCCAATACATTAGAAATTACACTAGCACATACATATACACACACATACATATGTGTGTTTGCTCCGTACATCCTTTGAATTCTGCCTTCTGATTTTTTTTTTTTTTGAGACAGGGTCTCGCTTTGTAGTTCAGGCTAGCTCTGAGCTCACTATGTAGCCCAGGCAAGCCTTGAACTCAGCAATCCTCCTGCCTCTGCCTCCCGAGTGCTGGGATTACAGGTGTGAGCCACCACGCCCGGTGCCTTCTGATTTTTTAAGAGTATGTCAATAGAATGCCCAGCTAGATGAGTAGTACATTAAAATACAGAGCAAAATCTTCCTTTTAAACTTTCCATAGTATGTTATAGTAAAATTACGTGGAAACTTCAATCATACCATGACTTAATGAGCATTCTGCATTTCCTTGTGCAAGTATTTTCTTTCATGCTTTCAGCAGCCCAATGTAAAACAAAAAAGCAAACATATTTGCTATATATTTACATCACTCAAGGAACAATTAGGGGTCCTTTTGAGGACTCTTGCATAATTTTTCATGTCTCCATAATAGGTTAGTTATGTCTCTTTAAAAAACCGAAGTATAATTGTTTAAAACTGAAGTAAAATTATTAAAATTGACAAAATCATTAAAATGACACAAAACAAATAATATGGATTCAGAAATGGTCATTTGAACATTTAGAGTCTAATACACTTTCATCCAGTTGTTTCAGGCCCTTAATTGCCAGGGAAAGTAACTAAGAGAAGGAGACGAGTAGGAAGAAGAGGAGGGGAAGGGGTGAAACATCTCGAAGCTGTGTCCTCTCCACATCCCAGCCCCCCACGGTCAATCTAATCATGATGTAATGCAAATCTCACCGCAGCATATATGCAGCATATATACAAAACAAAATGAGATACCCATTTTGTCTAATTCATGTCATTTGGAATATATGAAGACAACATTAATCAAGCGAGGAAAGATAGTTCACTTACATTTGAACAAAATCAGCAACTTCAAAGTTTCAACTCTACACCTAGTTAGTTCTTTATAAAAGAAATTACATAGAGCCAGTTATTTCCTCAATTGTTTCATTATTTATATTTTGTTCAACCCAAACTAGTACAATCTGAGGTCTTCATTTTTATTTTATCTAAAATAAGTTTACGCATTTCTAGTTTTAAATAGAACCATGTGGCCAATTATCCATTTTGGAACCAAATGTGATTGATTTATTAGCATACTCACATTTAGGAGGCTTGAGATCAGCTAGACAAATGAAAAATATAGGATATAAAGTATTTAAGTGTTTCAATATGCATGACAGGATTTTAGCAATTTCATTGAAGATTCCTACAAATAAAAAAAATAGTATTTCACTTAATTTAGAAAAAAGGGGATCTGTGATAACTGTTTCCATGTTGTAAATACATAAAATTTAACAACTAAATTAAATTATAGGCAGTGAAGTGAACACTTAAAATATTGCCTAAAGATATTTTGGAAGTCTATTTTAACAATGTAGTTTAAAGACATGGCAGAATATTTGAGTTATGTGGATGATGTTCTGTTAAATTGGAATTAACTGAAAAGATTCTTCAAATTTAAATTTGGAACAACTGTACATCTCAAGCAATGAGCAATATTGAGCTAAATAACAATGTTGACTAAGTAGCTCTGCAGCATAAACAGAGAAAAATAAAAATAAAAGCTATTATTTTCATCTACGAGCACTTTCTAAAGTAACTCAGATGCTTCCATTTTATTTGAATATTGCTTTTTGTTTCCTCTATTAAGTAGTGCTTAAAAAACCACAACTTCAGTCAATCAGTAAAGAGGATCATTACTTCTAAGTGTTTCGGATTCTAAATCAAGGGTTTCATTTAATTTTCCTAGCAGAATAATGCATATAGATGAGGATGTCAAATTGCAAATAACCTGTATTAGAATAGCGTTTACAGTGCTTATGGTAAGTAATCAACATTATTGACTTAGCTCAGGGATTTAGAATGCTGAAAAACACTAACAGAATAAATTGGTTGGAAGAATAGAGCAGCACATCACTGTGTTAAAGATTTGAAATGAAAGTGAAACACATTATATGATTTTGTAATTTAAAAGTACATGTGCATACATAGATAGATACACATGTAGATGGATAACGTGGGCATTATTGATTTAAATTCCCTATTGGGATTAAAGGAAGAGTGCCTAGTTTTGCTTCACTAGTGATGCTGGCATTCATTATCAGTGTGATAAAATAAAAATCGGTGGCTTTGTAATACAGATCTAATGCCCCCGCTGAACTTTTTCTCCATTAGTAGCTAATGGCTACTCCTGTTTACCTTTTATGACTTCAAATGCTCATGGATCATCATAGCTATAAAGGCAATGATTTTGCTAAAAATATAGATATTCCACTTTATTTTGAAAATTATACAGCTCACATCTGTACACGGCTTTACTGTCTTGTGCAATGTGTGAGAATCCTTAAAAAGAATCTCATCCTGAGTTTATAAAATGAAAGCGAGATATTCTGTAACTGGAACTAATGAGAAAAAAGGCTTGTTGTGATTATTAAAGTGAAACATTTCCTTTCAGATAGTTGATAATTTTAACATAGACACATAAGGTGATCATTTCATTTTCATTATTGAGTCTTTTTATCATGATAAATAAATCTACTTTTTGCATTGCTTTTCTCTTCCAGAAAGCAATGGTTTATTTTTAGAGTGGCTTTTGACTAAGTTGGGTTTATTTTAAAGAAGGAATGGTGCAAAATCTCTTATTAATTTATTTTAATTAAACCCATTACAATAATCCCTGGGGAGAAAACAATTAAACCCTGAATAAGAGGTCATTAAAAATCAAGTTCATTTCCTCTTTGCATTTGAGTTCCCTTAGTCATCCTTTTTTCACAGAATCAAGCCTTTAAAGTTCTGTAGATTTTCTCAAGTGAAATAGGACAATTTTAAGGGAGGCTATAATCTTCATGCCCAATATTACTGCATATATACTGTGTGCCAGACACTATTCTAAGCACTTGATGTGTTCATTCAACTCTCCCAAACAAATCCAGGAGGTAAGAATTATTAATATTTTAATTTTACATTACAGACATGTCAAAGAATAATGTCAATAAAGTGAAAGAACAATGCATCAAGTGGTAGAAACTATTTACAAATAATATATCATTTTAGAGTCACCGTGAAATATGGTTTCACAGCCACTAACAGTTCTAATCAGAAAGGCAAGCAATAGCAAATGTTACCCAAGTTGTGCTGAAATCAAAACCTTCCTATAGCACTGCTAGGATAAAATAGTGCAGTTCCTTTACAAAAGAGCTTGATATCTCCATGAATGTTCAAACATGGAATTACTCTAACATATAACAACTCCAGTCCTGGATATACGCAAAGAAATGGAAAAAAAGTCCACAAAATCTAGTACAGATGTGTATATAAACATTATTCATAACAGTCGCTGATATGTCAAAAGCCCATAGTCTGATACATGGTAAATAAAATATAATACGTTCATACAGTGGAGTATTATTTGACAATAAAAAGGGATGAAAGGCTGATATTACAAGGTGGAGATGCCTAATAGATGTTTTGCTGAGTGAAGGAAGTACACAGAAGAATATATTCTGACTCCATTCATAATTAGAAATATCTGGCATAAGCAAATCCACAGAGACAAATAGAATACTGGCTGCCTAGAGAGGCTGGGGGAATGAAAAAAGAGTTCAAAGGTCACAAGATTTATTTTCAAGGAAATGAAAATATTCTAAAATTGGCTTTGATAATGGTTGTACGAACACATCACATACCACTGACTTGTGCACTTTAAAAGGTCAAATTTCACAATCTGAGATTGACATATTGAAAAATTAATAATATCCAAATAAATGCATGGATAATACCTTATATTAATGAATTTTTATACTAATGCAGTAACAAACCATATATTAATAAACTATATGCACAAAATAAAGCTGTATGTTATGACATATCAATTGTACATAGTTTTATATCTATAACTATGTATATCATTCTATATAGTTTTTAAGAGATATTAATGAAGGGTTGGAAAAGTTACCTCACTGTAAGTGAAGGGAAGCAGCAGTCTTGAACTAAACCCTTGGATTCAGCTCCTAAGTCTACACTTGTAACTCCTGAGTAACTGATTCTGCTAATGCTAATTTTGCTTTTCAATATGATGATTGATTTCACTTAATCATATATTTTGTTTTAAAATTCACCTTCCTACCTACCGCCAAATGAAAAATTTCTGAGTGGACATAGATGGATGATTCTTTGTCTAATTAAAAAACATGATACATGGTAAACAATGTTGACTGGGCCATTTCATGACACTAATATGGTTAATTTTGAATGTTTGGATTCTCAATAAATATAATTTGCCAAGAATAGAGCATACTGAGTTGACTAACAATGATAGAAATTCACCACAGATACTTAGAGTTTACATTTTTATTAAATCAAATGAGTTGAAACTATCGTCCAAATCATGTTTGTTAGTCTAGGAAAAAGAAAAGCATCAAAATATACTTGTTGCAAAAAAAATACTTGTTATATAATTTTTTCTTCTTCATTTAGATTTTCAGATTTATAGGAATTTCAGAATAGATCCAAAGAACTTTAACACTAGAGCTCACTTAACAAAATTGTACAAGTGAAGAAAATGTGCTTAAAGAGGTCCAATGATTATATAAAGTCAGGAGATTCAGTAATAACTAAAATTAAAGTCATTGTCAAAAACACCTCCACAAATATAACACTAGAAATAATCAGCACTTATTGAAAATTTATTATGAATATTATTACAAGCCTTGTATTATATGGCCTTCATAGCAACCTTATGCAGTATATATACTACTATTATTTCCTTTGTAGATAAAAGCTGACATACAGATTCTCCATGAGGTGCCAGGCATTGAGCCCCAGGCCATCATGCTGAGCTATGTCCTCAGTCCTTTAAAAATACTTTCTTTTGAGACATGGCGTTGCCACGTGTCTAAGTTGGCAGAGAGGGTTGAATTTCCAATCCTCCTGCCTCAGCCTCCCAGAGTGCTTGGATTATAGGTGTCTACCACAACAGGCTGACCTACTTATAAACATCTTTCTATACCTTAATCACAATCAATTCAGCAATCTCACTATTTTTATTCAGAATAAAAATCGGAGAAACCAAAATGCTTTAGAAACACTGCAGCTATAATTTGAGTCATATAAAAAATTGCATTATAAAATATATAATTGTTCAGAATACACTTATTATACTCATTTTATATTTGTTTTATATAATATAATTGAAATATAAAATAAAATTTATCATTATACAATGAATTAATTAACAAGGATTTGGGGGCTGGAGGGTTAGCTCAGTGGTTCTGGCGCCTGCCTTGCAAGTGCAAGGTCCTGAGTTCGATCCCCGGTAACCACATATAATGCTGGGCATGGAGACACGCCCACCAACAATCAACACCGCATACCACAATGCCGGACATGGTGGCTCACGCCTGTCATCCCAGCACTCGGGAGGCAGAGACAGGAGGATTGCTGAGTTCACGGCGGCTTGCCTGGGCACCATAGTGAGCTCAGGGCCAGCCTGAACTACAAAGTGAGACCCTGTCTCAAAAAGAAAAAAAAAAAAACAAAAAACAAGGATTTGGTCTTGCAAAGTTAATCAACAGATTGTAAACTTCAGTCCTAAATATAGAAAGGTAATATACTGTTATCTTGACACATAAGTAATGTGGATTTACACTAGAAAAATTCACTTGCAGTAAACATTATACAGTTAATTTAATACCTTAACTGAAGTTACTGGTGTGCCTTATAAAAAAAAGTCTTTGCATCCAAAAGTGATGGAATCAACGTAGTCACTTCAGAAGATCCACAGATACCTTAGGCATCGTACATTAAGACCTCACCAGAGGGGGAAACGATAATGATGTCTATGTGCCCGTGTGAGCCTCTCACTGGAATGAGACCTACCTGGTTACCCAGCATTCCTCTCTGCCTGCCTTTCTCTGCCCAGAACACCTTGTCTTGTCTACACCACACTCCTATGTCCAACTTTCCCTGGAGAGTCTCCTACAACATGGAAACCCCAGAGTCAATTACAAAGTCTAGTTCGTAATTGGCTTTGTTCTGCCTCAGTTCCAAAAGTCATTAGCTAAAGTCAACACAGTCCATGCTATAACATAGATACTAACTATATGTGAAGGATCGTATACTATATGGACTGGAAGTTGTTTCCACATATTTATTTTTTCACTCTCCCACAATGATTTTACACTTCCTAGCAGAAAGACTCTAAACTTAGAGTGATTTCCCATCAGGAAAGTTGCACACGCACACTGGAAGAGCTTACAGTTGTGAGGTATCAGATTATGAACAAAGCCCAAAAATTGTGCGTCCTTAAAACATTTTACATCTACTATCCACAGGCCCCGTGGAATGGCTCCCCGAGGCTCAGCCCGTTCTTCCTTTTTTCACCAGGGTGCAGCTCCTTCTCCTGTAGAAATTGGCTAACTGAATCATTTCAGATGAAAACCCCATATAAATTTAGTAGGATTATATTATGTTATAACACAAAATGTTAAGATAACAATCGAATCATTACTTTTCCCTTTGAGAAATGCAATCCATTTCTATTAGTTTTAGTCAGGTTTTGTGTTGATGAACCAATGTTGATAAATCTTGCTTTGAGAATAAACATTTCTCCTCTTTAAGCAGTAAGATATGGGCTGTGCTAGCCTTTATTTTTTTTCATTATATATATATATATTTTTTTTTAAACTCTCAGAACTGTTGACATTGCAAACTGGGATCATTACCCCAGAGGTGGAGAGAATCCCCCAGGTTCGCCATGACACACAACTGTTGTGTGACCAGTGGTGTCGGCCTTCTGGCCACGACGGTGACTGCGGGTTCACAGAGCCCTGCCGAGCCATGCCAGGTAGCGGGTGTGACACTCACTTCGGTTCTCTACTCACCTGTGTATGTTTTGCTCCTCAGTATCCTGGAATACTCTAATTCTTAACCCAAAAAAGTTTATGTGCTGTTATCCTACACTAGGGTTCAGTGCGAATAAAAGAGAACAAAACAGAAGCACAAAACTTCTTAAAAAGAACAGAAGCTTCTGCCATTTCAATTACACTTAACCCAACAAGGTTGGACGTCTTCCTAAGAACAAATGAAAGGAAAAAAAGAGTGATTCTGTAGATTTTCCCTCTGGGAATTAGCAACATTGTCTTCTTGGACTCTGAAAGTGTAAAGTGTGAAGACACACTGTAGTTTCATCACTTGACTCAGCGTCGCTCTGCGTTTGAAATCCACGCTGTTAGCTCTACCCCCTCGCAGTACCCACAATCTAACAGTCACAGAGATCTGAAAAGCACGTATTTCTAAAAGGCAATATAAAAATTCACTTGATGGTAAAATCTGGGTCAATAAACATGGGTTTATTTAATCACTGTTCATGTATTTCATTTCAAAAATATTTACAAAGTTTTATTTCAGGGTCCTCCTGTTAATGTG
>PVIC010057527.1:0-10633 GCA_004025085.1 Thryonomys swinderianus
AGTCCTGAGGATGCACTGGGGCTCGGGTTACAGAAGGGTTGTTCTCAGCAGCAGGGGACACAGCAGGGAAGAAGCACCTTAGCAGAGCTGCCGGTGGCCCGACGGCCTGAGGCTCCTTGGGGGGAGGAGCTGGGCCTCCTTCATGTGGGTCATTTTTGTGTGGGAGACGGATGGGTGGGAATTCTGAAATATGAAATGCAGAACGCTCAGAAAGGGCAGGAGTCACACAGAGGAGGTGTGGCCTGACCGGAACCCATGAGCAAGCTCAAGCTTGGTAAGAAATGAAGAAAAAATCTTTTCTCACCATTTAGGACTTTGCATAGGGCTGCTCAAGCATCCTCCCGCGTGACACGTAGACAGGTCCCCAGAGAGAACCATAAAGATGAGGATTCTGAACATCCCATCAGGGACCTTCTCTCTCATTCTAGAAGCAACGACCGACATCTTTGAAGCCAGATCATGGCTTTGGCTGTAGAATGCCTGTGTAGATTGGAGCTGGTCAAGGTAAATGGAGAAGGTTGTGTTGGGAGGTGTCGTGGTTATCCTCCGATACTTCTCTCACAGCACTGGGGCCCTTAACCTGCCCGAAGCCTCAGTGAAGCCTGAGTGGGAGTTTCCACTTCCACTAGGGCCCTGGCTCACACAGGCATCGGTTGCTTTGTTCGGATGAGGGCTGCTGAGGACTGACATAGAGAGAGGAAAGCAGAGACAGATACAGAGATCTCAGAGCTCTACAATGATGAGGAGCTGCAGAACTTAAGTCTTGAAGGGGACAGAGCCGCTACCAAGCTCACAAGATATTTGGCTAAATTCAACTGGACTAAGGCTCTCAATTCCTTGCTGGAAGTTGGTCAGAGACTTGCTTTACTAAGTCACTGAAAGAGAAGTTCTGTCAGGATGGAAGTTTAAAAAAATCTAAGTCCGATATACCTTCCAGGGAGAGGATCTGTAAGACCGTGAAGAATCCGTGGAGTTTTGACTTCTAGTTTTGCCATTTACCCAAATGTGTATTGAAGAACGAAAGGACTGAGTTTCAGGGGCAAAGAGGGGAGCAGTGCATCTTAGCATCAGCAGAAATCAGGCAGGAAGTTGTCTACAGTCGGGTTCAGAATTGACTTCAGTCTAACTGTGGGAAGAGGTTTTCAGGACAAAGGACAAGGGCAGGCCCGGGACTCTGAGCTGATTTTTCTGGTCCTGTTCATTTGCTAGAAAAATCAAATGATAAAACAGACTGGTGGTCACCTCTCTTTGGGAAAGATGAAGGGAAGTCTTATTTGGATTTTCAAGAGCAGGAACTGCATGTTTTCATGGATGCATCTCCATGAGAAGCAGCAACCAGTCTCAAGTCCCAAACTGAGTCATTGGAGAAAAAAATTAAGGCTTCTTATGAGGAGAAAAGGTATTTACAGAGCCTTCGGAGAGTGTCCAGAGGGTGCCTTGGCCCCCATGACTCAGCCCCGGCAGGCTTTCTCCTGGCTTCCTCCATGGAAGTACGACCTGCCTGAGCCACCCCAGAGACCCCGAGAGCATTCGTTCCACAGAAGCAAAGGAGGTGTCTGGGCAAAGCACTGCGGTGACTACAAAGAGAAAGAGGACAAGCCTCATCCACGGGGGCATGCAGCCCTGTTGACGGGTGTCAGCCTGCTCTATCAAGCAGAACATGCTCAGCAAATATGAGAATTTACACGAGGAATGCCTGCTCTGTTCCCACTGCCTGCCTCTGTCTGATGTATGAAGCTGGAACAGGTGGAAGTGAACTGAACAGCCCTGAGACTTCTCATGACTAAGAGCACAGAGCTTTCACACATGATCACTTTTTCTTCAGCACTTGCCTGTTCATTTAATAAGCACCTCCTGATTCTCAAAATCATTCTCAGCACTGTGACATGTAACAGAAAAAACAACAAACCATCTCTGTGTCCTTGACCAATACTCATGATCCCTTTCCTCCTCGGTTTGTGTAAGATATGTAAATATGCAAAATAGAAGTAGTCATAATTACATAATAACAACCCACCTCAAAAGAGAGGCTCACAGAGAGAATGGCTGTGACCTGTCCCTTAAACATAACTGACAATACAGCTGTGAGCTGCCTTTGCTTGGCGTGGCATCTCAGCTCAGTCTGAGGCACCACTGGAAAAACCTAGCACTCCACAGCTGGCTTTACAGAGAACTAACACTCATGCAGGGTGACTCTTTCCCACAGAGCAGGGGCATTCTGCTTCGTCCCCTGCTCACGGAAATGGAGACTGAAGCACGAATGCTGAGGTGGCTGAGGTGGCAGAGTTCATTAGTAGAGGAACTACAACTAGGAAACTGTTATGGCTTGTGTCTACCTGTCTCTCGAAAGCCTCATGAAGTCATAGGTGGGGATTCTCTGAGGTGGCTGGATCTGGAGTGTAATGCCAGGATTAAGTGTGTGTGATTACTGAATTAGTGCACTCATGGCTTTGGCATAATTCTAGGCAGGACGAAGGGTGCTCCATTCTGGGTATGAGTGAAGGCAGGTAGCCTGGATAAACTATAAGCAACAGAGAGCTAGCCTGGTTGCTTGTCGCTTGCTGCCTTCTGCCTACCATGAACTGTTTCCTCTTGAGGCTCTCTTGCCACACCAACCTACTCTGTAGCCAACCAGTTACAGACTGAAACCTCCACAAACTGAGAAACAAATAAACCTTTCCTCCTTTAACTTAGGGCATCAGGTATTTTGTCTTAGCAATGAGAAAACTAAGACAAAAACCTAAGGTCTGGGCCAGAGGCTCTGCCACAAGTAGCTTTCTGCTGGACCACAGCCACTGACAGAGGAATGTATGAGCCACTTGGCTTTCAGTTTCTGTACTGACAGAGATGGTTGAGGGTTATAGACTTCTGAGGTGAAGTAAAAATTTGACTCTGATTTTCAAACACACATCAGCTGAGGTCTAAGGTACCCTGGATGGGTCATAATGTAGTGAAACAATGAAATATATAATATGGGTTTGAAATTGTTTTGAATGGTTTTGTTGGATGACATTCACTTTTTGTTAAATGAAAGGATAGAAATAGTTTGGTCATTATTTTCTTGAAATTCCCTAACTGCAGTTAAACTGGATTCTCAACTTGATTGGCTCGGGACCCACCAAGGTGATTAGTAAAGCAAACTTCTGGGTTTGTCTGAGTAAGTCACGGGTGTGTGATCTTGGGGTCTCTATCTGGTCCCTGGGCCCTTCTCTCTGGCACTGTTCCCTTGCTCTGCTTCTCGGCTGCCATGAGCTAGAGTTTTGCTCCACCGCACCCTCCACAATGATGTTCCTGTCTCGGAGCCAACTGATCATAAACTGAATCCCTTGAAAACATGAGTAGGGTTAAAAAAAAAAAAAAGGCTCTGGTACCTGTCAGCAGCTGCATTTTTATGGTGGCTGTGAACTTGCCCTGAGCCAGCTATCCTCCCATCTGGGGCCCTTCACATCAAGAGTTCTAAGAGAGAGAGAGAGAGAGACCATTGTGTCCCAAACCCACTTTCCTCTTCTTTCACTTAGTGATGGACTTTCGCCTACCAAATTCAAGGAGTGCCCATGATCACTCCATAGAATTGGGTTCATAAGCACCTTGCCTCTGCACATGGCCACTTGACTATGTTTGTACCAAAGGAGTAGGAGTTGAAGCCATATATGGTGCTTCCCTGAAAGGAAATCACCCACTTTGAGCTTCTCTTTCTCCTCCTTTGCTGAGTCCAGAATATCAACAGAGGGTTACTGCTCTAGGTTTGATCAGAGTGACAGAGGTTCTACTGAAGGGAACAACAGAAGAAGAAGACTGAAGGGACTGAGTCTCTGGGTGCCCTTCTGTGTAACTATTATAAACCTAAACTTCTCAATAACATCCAGATTGTGACGTAAGAAGACAGAAGCATCTATCAGATCTATGCTATGACATTTGAGGTGTTTTTTGTTACAGCAGTTGAGCCTATGATCTGACTGACACGTGAGTGCATTTGCAAAAATGCTGTCTAAAATACAGTATAACTCTGACACTAAAAGAAAGCAATTGAACAGCTCTTAAAAATATTACATCTGTGACCAGGACATGGAACACCAAGGAAAGAATAAATCACGAATGGACTCAAAGGCCATGCGATTCATTTTCGGAGTCCTCATAGTTCATAGGGAGGTGTTAATCCCACGGACCACTGAGTGTGTGGGAAGACCTTTCGTGGTGAGAGGCAGCGAGGCAGCCTGAGCGAGGGGAAAGGGCTGAGCAATGCCGACGACGTATCAGGGACTCTGCTCCTTGCTTTCCGTCCTGCCAGCGTCGCAAGGTCGATATTATGTCCTATTTCCACTGCCCTACCCATCCCAGGTGGAAACGTGGGCTTGGAAAGGTGGATTTACCCAAAGTCAGCAGGTGTGAGAGTCAGAATTTGAGCCCCACATGGCTGCAAGCTTCCTTTTCAAAACTGAAGAATGAAAAGTAGTAAAAGGAGATGGCCACTCCACACAAGCACGACCCTTAGAATTAGGGGTGCATTATGTTCATTATAATGCTATCTCAACTCACAAGAAATGCAATTTGAGCAGATAAAAGGACACTATTTTTTCTTATAAAATCTCGATGAATGCGACTTTTCTTATCTCTGCTTCAGGGTGGACACTCACCTCCCTGCAGTCCCTGGGACAAAATCCCGTTCTGCATGACGGCATATCTCAGCCCGGCTCCAAGGACCCTCTTTCCCACGGTGGTCTTGACGAACACAAGCTCGACTTTGAGAAACTACAGGTTAGCGTGAGACTCGCACTGAGCCAGGCGTCAGGAGGCCAACCGCCGGCGGGGCTGGGACTGCGGGGCGAGCCCTTGCTCTCCCCAGCTGCACTCACGGGAAAAGGCAGAGACCGTGCAAAGCCCAGAGCAGTGAGGAAGTTAAGGGTGTGAGTAGAGAGGGCGGGCGGGGGCCAGGGAGGGGCTCTGGGAGGACGTGGCAGATGGACCCATCGGGCCGAGGGCAGGTTGTCCACGGTGGGGAGGTGTGCTGAGGATCAGGAACCCGCAAGAACACACCGTGGGAGGCGGACGTGGGCCACGGAAACAGTCAGGGAAAGCCTGAGGAAAAGTCCTGCAGGCTCCTGCCCTGGCCTGCTTGCAGCTTTGCACCAACGCCCGCCTCTCGGTGAGGCCTACCCGGTCTCCTTTCGAAGGGCAAACATGGAGGAGAGGGATCACTGGTTTCGGACTCGGGCCTCCGGGAGGTCGCCTGGTTCGGCCAGTGACAGAGACCAAATGTCACGGCACGTCAGGAGCTAGCTGGGCGGCTGTGGCTCCTGCACTGTCCATCGGCGTCCCTTGTGACCCTCCCGGAAGACCGAGAAAGCCAAACTAAAACGCCAGCATTCACAGACACACACCTAATGCTCAGCTCTACAGAGTAAGTTTGTTTTAATTATTTGAAAGGAGTGTAGAGAATACATTCACAAAATGCACAATCCTAAATATACAAAGCAGTATTCAGAGAAAGAAAGAAAGAAAGAAAGAAAGAAAGAAAGAAAGAAAGAAAGAAAGAAAGAAAGAAAGAAAGAAAGAAAGAAAGAAAGAAAGAAAGGAATCTATCCTTCCTGTCTTTCTCACTTTCAACAGCCTACCCACTTCACTGAAAGTCCTAGAACTTGTCAGGATCGGCCCATCCATCCAGAGACACTTTCTGAGTGTCAAAGACGCTTATATTTACTCTCCTTTGCCCAAATGCTAGCGTGCTATATGCGCTCTCTTTGATTTTTTCTCTTAGATGTCTTAAAGAGATCCTCTCTCAGTATCTTTCCTTGTTTTGACAGCCGCAGAGTTAGTAATCTTTGGGTGTGCTATCATGTTTTATTCAAGCAGCTCTCTTTTGATGAGCGTGTGGGCCATTTCTACTCCTTTGCTGTTAAAAACAGTACTTGCAGGAAATAATCTTGTACCAGGTCATTGTGCAGTGGGTAAAATCCTGCGGGAGTCCTGTAGCAGAGGGACGAGCATCCTGTTTTTATAGACAGTAGTCTTTCCAAGGAAGACTCTGTGTGAACGTGTGTGGAGATTAACGCTAGGCGTCCTGGGCAGAGAGGCTGAAACTACTGAAACACAGCGACTCCAACACAAAATCCACCCCTCTGGTGCTCAGCGTTGGCCAACCAAGCCCTGGAGCTTAGCAAGTGCTTGCGAGGTAAGTAGGAGAGCGTGAATGGGTGGAAGGGGGGAGACACAGATGTGCAAACTCGTGATGAAATTCAAGGCAGAAGCTTTCCCAAAGTGACGGTCAGAGTGATCTCCTCTCTCTTTTGTTCTCAGGGATCCAGAGCCCCATACTGCGCTGTTCTCTGCTTCATATGTGTCCCTTCCATGGCCGCAAATTCAAGAAAATCCCTGGAGAGCAGATGGCAAAGAATAGCGCTGAAGATCACAGTAGATCAGAGTCCCGACTCCGCCGTCTACCAGCACATGACACAGGGAAGGCTACCAATCGACCTGGCACTAGTTGCCTTGTGTGGTAAATGTGGGTCTTCACAACTGTACCTACCAGCCTATCAGTGGTGAAGAGAGAACTGGACATTCTAATGTAGTACTGAGCTTAGAATCTGCTCCTCGCCGGTCCCAAGGCCTCGCAATCCACTGTCCACTGTGATCCTGTTTCTATCGCACCTTCTCAACCACTTAGCTGCACGGTGGGGACCTGTCTGCTAATATGGCCATCCTTCTCTTTGTAATCAGCTTCAGTTGGACGACGCATGCCGTGTTGCTTGTGATTTCTGTTGAACGGCTAAGGTGTTATCAGGCCGGTGCAAACTTTGAGCAAATGCACAGGAACTGACCCAGAATATGTAGTTCTGGCCACTCGGAGCTGAGGCTGTGTCCCTGTGGGGCTTCGTCTTCCTGGCGGCAGCACCGCACGTGCGGTCCCCGCTCCACAGAGCTGACGGCATGAAGTGACTTTGCTTGGAAAGCTGCAGAGGCGAATCACCCAGATTGCCCGCTGACCCTTCCCGCTGTACCTGGCCCTCTGCCCGGCTCTCCAGCTCATTCACTTCAGCCCCGAAGCTTTTACCTAAATGCTCTGAGTTTCCTCTCTTGAATGTTCCTTTAATCAGATCCACTCTCCTCCTCACCTCTTTGATCTTTCCTCTCAAATACAGCTGCTAATGACGTGTGTATGTGCCAGACTCGAACAAATGTTGAGCTGCAGACGACAGCGCGCCTGTTAATTCCATCTTGGGCTCACGCGGGTGGGGAGCCTCGAGTGCCAGCAGATGCTGCCCCCGGGGCTCCTGCGCCAGCCACCGGCTCCGCTGACGAGGAAGGAGGGCGCCTCTGCTCCAGGACTGCCGTTTGGGTAGGATTTAATGTGTTCAGGAGGAAAAGTGGAAAGACAAAAGGTCCTGATAACACAAGTGAACCGTGATGGATGGCGCTGGGGTCGTGGTTTCCAAGGGCTGTGTTTTCGAGGCTGTAAACGACGACAGTGGTGAGGTCACATCCTCCCCAGCTGTGCAAAATGGGGACCTCTGCACGACTAAGGTGGCTGGTGGACTTCCCCGGGGAGTCCGGATTGCCAGCCCCGGGAAGGGAAAGACAGCGAGTCGCGGCATGTAGGAGCCGGAACACCACAAACACACGGCAGGAATCTGAATCCAGGCTTCATGCCTGAGTGAGTTACTCAGTGGCCCTGCCCCCCCCCCCCCACAAGTGGCAAGTAGGGATTCTGGGAAGGCCTAATGTGCAGCGTTGTTGGAAGGTGAGGACAGGGTTCTGTATTTGTCTTTTAGGTCCATCTGAATTTCTGACTCGGCCCTTTTCCTTGTGTTCGGTTGCACGTTTACTTATTTTCATTTGTTATTAGGTGAAAGAAAGACATAAGCGCTGGAAGTTGATCTTCCAAATTGTTTATGGTAGTTGTCCAAAGCAACAAGATGATAAGGAACTGGTTTTCTTCCTTCTCTCTTGGAGGGTTTTTCTTCTGGTTGTTAAAACTTTCTTTTATATTTTGGTTGAGTCAGGCACTAGGCACGGGTTATGGCCAGATGTGTGTGTGTGTGCACGCATGTGCATTTGAGTGTACTTTCCAACTGTAGCATCACCTTCTCAATCATAAAAATAAGCGAGGTCTCAGTGGTTATGTCCACACTTAGATTGTTCAAGTGATTAGGAACTCTTATTCATGCATTTTGGCTTCCAGTTCTTGGTTCTTCAGATATGAAAGACCTGAGAGGCTCTTGCTTCCCCATGAAATGAACAGCAAACCAGTTGAGGTTTGTTAGAATAACTACAAGGGAGAATAGTGACCAATAAATCCTGTGGCCATCACAACAGCGGATTGAGCTGTGCTGCATTTCTCTGTCTGCAGGTCTGGCCACGCCACGGGGATGAGCACGCGCCAACCCACACTTCATCACAGGGGCCCCGAGAAGAGCTATTCTGGGACGAAGTGCAGGCCAAGGGACACTCTCTGGCGACCCCCGTCTTGTGAACGGTTCTGAGGCTGTATAGATTATTTGGTCACATAGCAAGAGACAGAGAGCTCTTCTATTTTAACTTTGTCTCATAAATTCTAAAACTAATTGTGTGTTTGTTTCCAGTGAAATGTACAAAATGGATGTTTAAAATGGGAGAACAAATGTAGTCCATTTTTCTTCCCGGTATAATTTCAAAAACCTCCGCATCAGAGCATATTAACAAGAAATCAGGAGCTCAGAGCCACACACAGGACCAAGATTGTCTGGTATTATACTTGCTGCTTATTAAAAAGTCAATACTCAACTGAGTCATTTGCTTGACCTATGAAGCGTCTATGAGCGTATAGCAGCAGAATTTTATAGGAGCAACCTGTTATACACATATTATAGTGCTTATGAGATAAAGGTGGATATATTTCACAAACCATTTAAAAGTAGAGTTGAAATAAATAACGAAAGCAATAGCATCACACCTATGTAAGGATGAGCGGCTTGCATTTCCGGTGGTTTTTCAGTCTCTTATGAATCAGGCCCTTCTATTATCAGGGTTGTGACCTAAATGCAGAGTTAATTCCATGTTACCTCGCAGCTACAGAACTCATTTCTCCTGCAGCAACACTACTCAAATTTCCATTCATCTTTCCCAGTTTTCTGCTCCCCTGAAAGGCATTGAGAAGAGATTACAGGCTTGATAGACTGGATTAAAAAAAAGAAAAAATAAAGGCAGGCCTACACCCCGGTAAGAAGGTAGCATTTTCTTTTCCTAAGATGGTTGCTTGAATTCCAGAATTCAGTGGAGATTAGGAGTCCCGGTCAATTAATCCACAATCTACAAATTTTAGGCCTTCATTGAAGATAGAGAGGGCCATCGGTGAAGGCTCGTGTCCTCCCTCTGCACTGTCTCTTGATTCTGCAACTTATATGAATGAAAATGTGATGGACCCTCTTAGGTACCTGTGTATTGCCAAAATAATGCTATGCGATGTCTCACAACTTGTGACTTAAGAAAGCAAAGATGTATCATTTCTCTGCCGGACTGTGTGGGACTTGGCTGATCTTAACTGGGCTCATTCCTAAAGGTGTGACTAGCTGGCACTGGCAGAAGGCTGAGCCTCAACAGGCTATAACCCACATGCTGTCTTCTCGGCCAGCAGGCTAGCCCAGCCGGGTTTACACGGTGGCCAGACAGTGTTCCGGGAGGGAGAGTGGCCGTGCGCGGGGTCTCTGGAGTCCTCCACTCAGAAGTGATGGTCTGCCATTCCACGGGATTCCACTGGCGACCCAGATTCTGGGGACAGGGAAGAGCTACAAAGTCATGTGGCAAAGGGTGTGGCTACAAGGAAGGGTGAAAAACTGGGGACGGCTTTGCAATCAGCCTAGCACAAACTTCAGACATAATGGTATATGAAATGAGCAGTGCTAACCAAGAGATACATTGTCCTGGGCCAGGGGTTTCAGTGGTTTCTGCATCTGCCTCAGAAGCACAAGGTCCTGGGGCTGGAGATTTAGCTCAGTGGTTCCGGCACCTGCCGTGCAAGCACAAGGCCCTGAGTTCAATTCCCGGTAGCCACAAACAATGCTGGGCATAGAGACTCACACCCACCAGCCATCAATACCACACACCACAGTGCTGGGCGTGGTGGCTCACGCCTGTCATCCCAGCACTCGGGAGGCAGAGACAGGAGGATTGTTGAGTTCGAGGCTTGCCTGGGCTACATAGTGAGCTCAGAGCCAGCCTGAACTACAAAGCGAGACCCTGTCTCAAAAAAAAAAAAAAAAAAAAAAAAAAAAAAGCACAAAGTCCTGAGTTCAATCTCCAATACCAAGAAAGAGAGAGAAATTTCATGGATCTTACTGTCTATGAATCATAGGATTCTAATTAAGACAAAAAAAAACTTCACGTTTTTAATTAAGGAATATCTAAGAAGACATCAGCCAGTTTCTGAGCTGTCCCTCACCCTAGAAAGCCTTTTCTGAGGAAAATGCCTTTAGTGCCAGATAACTCTGTGGAAGAGGCTCCTCAGAATGAAATCTCACAGCCCTGTGAGGGGGTTGGGAGGTACTAAGGTCATCAATTATTTCTCCAAGGAGCACATAGCAGGGATGACGTTATAGTTGCTTAAACGTTTTAACAAGGTCTCGGTCTCCAGCTTTTTCTGATATAATCAAATTTTGACAAA
>PVIC010057528.1:0-10636 GCA_004025085.1 Thryonomys swinderianus
TCATGGGTGATTAAAGGGTTTCTATCCACCAGGACATTGTGTGCATGTTACTTCTGAACATACAGAAGTGGGGGTTGTCTGTGTATATGTGTGTGTAGAAAATATCTAGAAGTTACTTATCAAGAAAATGGTAACAATGGTTTCTTTGGTGAGTTAAATTTATGATACAGAAATGAGGGTGAGGAAAACTCAACTCCCCTTCAAACTTTTCTTTACTGTACTTTTCCTTATTAAGTATATACTACTCTCATAATTCTGCATGGAATCAAGGAAATTGTCTATAATATGAAGCTGAGGTGTGCCCACTGGACCTGGCCATGGAAACAGACAGTCCATTACCTCTACATGTGAAACACTAAACCAAGACTTTTGAGTGAAAATCTTGGATTTTAAACTATGTTTAGCAGTGTGTACTACTCCAAAGACAAAAAAGAAAAAACCCAGGGGCCAGGGATTTAGCTCAAGTAGTACTGTATCTACCTTGGAGGCACAAGGGCCAGAGTTCAATCCCCAGTACCACCAAAAAAAAAAAAAAAAAAGAAAAAAAAAGCCCATATAATGTATAAAGCCAAATTTCTCCCATACATATTATTTGATATTTAAATACATTTCCTATAATTATTTAAATCAAAATTAAAATATAATTTGAATATCCTATATCTGAAATTCATAGGACCAGACTGTCTTAGATTTCAGATTTTGTAATATTTATATATCTAGAATAGGATATCTTGGGGATAGAACCAGGTCTAAATATAAAATTCATTTGTTTTCAAATGAGGGATTCTTAAGTCTTTATTATTTTTTGATAACAGAATGTTAACATATACATTAAAACTATGTTCAGATACCATTACTCAACTAGTGTACTTCCTCTGAAAGAAGGAAAACTACATTATCAAGTAGACATTCATAGATTCCTCCAACACGTTGATTATATGGAGGAAAACTCAAATCAATTTGGGTGGTGTTGCTTGCCATACATCTGACAAAGCTGATTCTCTGAGCCTTCCACATGATCTGTCAATTACCTCACTGCTTTCTCTGCATCCGTGGAATTCTGCTAAGAGATGCAAATGGAGAAAAAGTCACAGTCAACAGAAGATTCAAAAGACTCCACAGCAATGGTCAGCCAGAGATAGCAACAGGACTACAATGGACTAAAATATACTGACCACCCAATTACACCTCCTTTCTCCTGTGAACCGATAAAAAATGACTAGAATATCTTTTTGTGAAAAAAGTGAGAGATAGAGCTGGAAAATAGTCCCTGCGAGAGATAGGAGCAGGGCTGACTAACTGTAAGAAGTTTCAGTGATATAGCCTTCCACTTGTGAACACTTACAGCTCCTAATTCCGGACCATCTACATGGTACAGAATGCTATGGGACTCAGGGACTCCGGGGAAGGAGAGTTCGCTGTGAGTTGAACATTCATCCCCCAGTACAAAAATAATTTAATCAATACATGCTATTAATACTGCCACAGAGTTAATCTCAAGAAGCTATTTAGTACACAGTTTGAATACAAAAAATGCGATGGAGAATAACCAAGTGTTTGGTTTGGAATGTAATACAATTCTAACCACTGAGCCACAATAAAATCATTACCTAAAGTCTTTAAAAGCTAACAAAGAAAGAGTAACTAATCCACAAATCACCATACCACCTGCCAGTGAAATAAATTGCTTTTTTAAATGCTGTTAAAATAGGGTGGAAAGAATAAATGGAGTTTCATTTATTCTCACAGCTCAGTGTGTTCTCTGAAATGTTTTGATTTGAAACTATAATGACATGTTCTTGCTAGTTACTAACTATGATTTTACCCCAACCCGGTCTTTGTGCTGCAGAAAAGGATGGCTGGGGTTATCACCATTCATTACAATTAAAACCTGCTGTACAAAAGAGGCTCTCAAAGGAAGTGTCTTGACCAGAAAAGATACAAGGGAAACAGGAGCAACAGGGAAATAGTTGCCACTTTCCTCAGGAAAATTATTCTGAACTAGTACTGGGGAGAAAACAAACACACTGATCATGTCAAATGCAGGCCATTAAAGAGAAACTTTTGGAACCTTGTGCAGTGGTTTGGGGGTTTTGAGTTTTTCTTTTCAGTTTCTATAAAGATGTAAGAATTTTTAGACCATGGACTTCCAATAGTTCATTTATTAAAGTTCTTCAGTATGTGAGTTCACTTTCTTTACACAGGATGATACCGTGCCTTCTTTGTTTTACATACATATCAACCAGCCATGCAAAAGAATGTATGTTTTCAGGGACATAGTCTGGGATAAGGAAAATACACACATTGCATTTGGCAGGTAGCAACCCTCATACTTGTGTGACAGTCACCTGTGTCTCAGACAAGAGTCTTGCACTTCAGAATTCAGATGCCTCCTCAGATAGCTAGGATCTTCCAGAGTGACTTGGCCACATCACTGAAAACAGTAGTTTTTTTGTCTTTGTTTTTGTTTTCAATACAGGGCATTGAACCTAGGGCCTTTGCACTGAGCTACATCCCCAGACCTTCTTTTTATTTTTTAATGCAGAGACAGTGTCTTATTAAGTGACTAAATTGCCTAGGCACAGCTCAAATGTGACCCTCCTGCCTCTGCCTCCCAGGGTACTGGGATTACAAGGGTAGGTTACCATGGCAGGCATTTCTTTTTTTTTAATTGAATTCTTTATTGGTATAATTTATATACATCTCACAATCACACATAACATTGGGGATTTGTACCAATATATGACACAAGTTAATTCTCATTTTTACCCATATCCCTACCCACCCACACCTCCCCACCCCCTATATACATGCTCTTCTATTTTCTTTCTGAATCATATTTATTCCTTCCCCTCATTACATTCCCATACCAAATTTCCTTTGGAGATTTCCCATTCTACAAAAATTGTCATACTTTCTAGGGATTGCAGACTTGTGCGACCATTGTGGAGATCCGTGTGGAGATTTCTCAGAAAACTAGCACTAGGGGTCCCATTTGACCCTCCTATCCCCTGCTAGGAATATACCAAAAAGAATTTTTAAAATCACATTGGAAAGACAGATGTACACCCTTGTTCATAGCAGCTCAGTTTGTGATAGCTCAATCTTGGAAACAACCCAAATGCCCATCAACTGGAGAGTAGATAAAGAAGATGTGTTTTTTTTAATAAAATGGAATATTATTCTGCCATAAAGAATGACAAGATTGATTCATTTATGTGCAAATGGATATACCTGGAGGACACACTAAGTGAAATAAATAGATCACAGATAGGCAAAGGCAGGCATTTATTTTGATCATCACCAACTAAAACAAAATTGCTGGGCCCCTTTACTGTTCTAGCAGTAGCTCTAAGTCATTCACGATGCAACTAGATCCTGATCTGATGAATCAATACAAAATGCAATCCACACAAAAGTTTAAGAATTGGAATCCATTTCAATGTCCAGATGAGCTATAGCATTGGAAACTTAAACCTAGTGCCTTTATTTTGCAAAAAACTGGGATCCAAAAGGAAAAAAAAACCTATTGTGAACAAACTATGTATAGTGCTTAGGCAGCTGCTATAACACTGAGAGTGAGAAATTTACTATGCCACTGTAAAGTGCCCAGACACTAAATATTTTTCTTGATTGGTTTTAACAAATGCATAGATATTTGTAATCTACATTCCTCTCAAGACAAATTCTATCAACTTAATAGTTTCCTTGTGCCCACTTGGAAGTAAATGGCCCTCAATTCACAACCCATGTACTCAATGGTCTCATTTTTATCAACACTGGTTAGTTTTTTGTTTGTTTGTTTGTTTTTAGACAGGGTCTGGCTTTGTAGTTCAGGCTGGGTCTGAGCTCACTATATAGTCCAGGCAAGCCTCGAACTCAGAAATCCTCCTGTCTCTGCCTCCCAAGTGCTGGGATTACTGGCGTGAGCCACCACGCCCGGCACTGTGGTATGTGGTATTGATGGCTGGTGGGTGTGAGTCTCCACGCCCAGCATTGTATGTGGTTACCGGGGATCGAACTCAGGACCTTGAGCTTGTGAGGCAGGCACCGGAACCACTGAGCTAACCCTCCGGCCCGGTTAGATTTTTTTTCTGTTTCAGAGTTTCATATAAATGGAAGGGTCTGGTATATACACTTTTATATGACTTCTCTCACTCAGCATGGTTTTGAAGTTCTTGTATAATGTTAAGATGATGATTGTTTCTTTTCTACTACTAGGTACATTCCTGTATAAACACACATGAATTTTTATATATTGATCTTGTTATCATTTATGCATTTATTATTTCTAGTAGTTTTTCTTCGGATTCCATCAGACTTGTCCTGATAGGTGATCACATGAGTTATGAAAAATAATTTCATTTTTCCCATCTGGATACATTTTATTTTTAACTTGCTGTATTCCATGGCCAGAAACTCCAGAGCAATCCTGAACAGAAATGAAAGCAGACAGCCTTGCCTTATTCCTGAATTTAAAGGAAAAGTATTAAGTATTTCACCATTACACTTGAAATTAGACATAGATATTCCTGTTCAAACTGAGTGGTTCTCCAGCCCGAGCTTGCTGGGCACTTTTAGGAAAAAGGAATGTTCTATTTCATCAAAGACCTTTTCTGTTTCTATTGAGATGATCATATATTTTATTTCTGTTACAGTAAATCACATCTATCTTCAAAGTTTTCATTAAGCAGTCCTCCTTAGGGGTGTCTCCTTGGTCCTCTGCTTTTCTCTGTTTCTCTGCACTTTCTTTCTATTTGCTGTGTTCCCAAGAAAAGATGACAACTGATACATAGTCAGGAGCCTGGCTACCGCAGAGCCATGTGGTACACATATGACTGCCCATGTCAGATGAGTGCATGTGATTTCATACTGAACCTTTTGTGGCCAGAGAATTGGATGCCATGAGAGAAAGTAAAGCAGCTCATGCAGCTGGAAGTGGCTCTGGCTAACTCCTTGGAAGAAGATCTTGGCTAAATGGGTCCCTGAGACTCATTTCTTCCTCTCTGTTACAAATTAGGAAGCCACATCTGCCTACTCCATGTACCCTCACAAACCCAGGCGAGCCTCCCACACAGCAGGTTGCTGAAATAGGCTGCCAGATACTTTGAGTCTTTCTTAGGGGCAGAAACTCCCAAGACAACCAGGAGACTGTGGCTTTTGGTGCTGGGCAAGAGCAATAGGCAGAGACTGACACATCGCTAAGCTATCTCCAAAACAGCAGCTCTTCTAAGGAACAATACACTACATACATGTTACCTTATTCTCCCTGTAGTCAACTTCTGGGTTGAAATGATAGAGTACAATATATATTCAGATCTTACATCTTAATATAAATCTGTGTCAAGGAAAGAGAAGGGGACTCATCATTTTAAAAAAAATCAGATCACAATTTACTCTCTCCAAAGGCTTCATGCCACAGAAGAAATCACTCTCAGACAGCAGAGAGAAGCAGAGACTCTCTCTGGTGAAACTCAGACCTCTCTGTCTCAGATATTTTCTCCAAGGTCCAGGATCCACATAACCTTGGTGTGCACGTTTGTTTTACTTCTTTGGGCTGCTGCTTCTGCCAAGAAAATCCTTGCTGCCTCTTTGTCCTGCTTGTTGTTCTACTGGTCACTTCCACATAAAGAACTGAGAGCCCATCGTCAAGCAGAAGGGAGGAGTGGAAGCCTGAACGTCTGTTATTGCTAAACTCACCAGTGTCCTGAAAAGTGTGCACGTATGTAAAAGAACAAACCCATGAGATGCACTGCCAGCCTAAGACAGCTCTCCAACACAGGAGAGGCAGCCCTGTGGCTTTTCAGAAGACCTTATCTTTTCCCTTTTAGCATCTTCTTTTCTCATTTCCAAGTTTTCTTATTCCGTGACTATTCCAGAACCACTAATGTGGGTAGCGAACAATGTGAAGTCAGAGGCAAAATATGGAGCTGGAAAATGTAAACAAGTATAAAATCAAATAATTATGGGACCTAACAATAGGAACCAATCACTAGAAACTTGGATACTTCATTATATGTCCATGCCCACACATGTGTATACACACACACACACACACAACAGTGATCTAAAGTGGCCAAAAGCACAGAAGTTAGAATCATCTAACTGGAGCCATATCCCAGTCTTGTCACTTACCAGTCACAATGTGGGCAAATCTTTCTAAACTTTGAAGTGCAGTTTCCTCATAAGCACATGGAAATGACAATGACACCTAACATGTTTATTTCCTGGGGTTATCATAAGAATGGGGTTATATGGGGAGCGTGGCTATTTTATGCCAGTATGTTTTTTTCACTAACATAATTATACATGTTATTATTATCATTAATGAGGGAGGAGAATACTTATTCATTCACTCAAAAATTACTAGGTTCCTACTATTCTTCAGACATTCTTGCTCTTTCTAAGAAATAGTCCAGTCTTCCAGAGTCCTGGGTGATTTTCTATTTGGAAATGAAGATTTTTATGTTTCTATATTTTCATATAACTTCCATTATTAAAACTCCATATAACAAAAAGGGATACATGCATTAAAGAGAGGGAAGGTTATGTCAGTGTTATTGAAAAAGGCATCAAATAAAAACAAGACAAAAATTAAACCTGTATAGCACTTTCTTACCCAGACATATGCTCTGATAAATGTTAAAACAAATAAATTATAAAAAGTTGTCCTTAGTAAGTTCATAATCTGTGCTCTGAAAATGAAAAATGTAATTCACAAAATCTATCATCTTTTTATCTGTACTTCCAGGTAAACATAAGCACTCATTCACCTATTTAAAATTTCTTTCTGAACTTCTACATTCTGAAGTCTTTATAGATTGAGGATGTTGGGCCTCCAAATGTTTCACGGTGCTACTTTCATCAATTTTCCCAATTGCCAGTCTGTCTGTTTACTAAATCCAAAAAGATAAACGTAAGAGGCCACACGTTATGCTTTGAATTTGTCCTGTGCTTCATTTTGAGCTTTCTCTTATTTCAGTAGTCACTGCGGGTGACTCACTGGAAGTGCTTCATGAATAAACAATAAAAAACTGATTCCAAAACTGGAGGATGATTTAGGCTCTCTGTTTTTCTTTCTGCATAATTTAGAGATCAAATAAATAGACAAATTAATTTAACTCAAAACAAAATAATCACTCTTTTAGTTTGTCACATTCATCAGATGACTTCAAGTAAAAATTTTAAATAAAACATATACTATAAAAATTTTGGTAGTCTTTTATGTTTCTCCTTAAAATGCCTGGGGAATGGCTTATTTTAAAGTACCTTAAAGTACTGATTATTTGTACAGAGCTTATTTTATATTCACATGTATATATTCATTTTTTCTTGTATTTTTTCTTTGTAAATGCAAATATAAAAATGTTAGTGGAATAAAATAATTTAAATGGAATTTGCCAAGAGAGATCCACCGGGCATATTGGGCCTAACTTTTCAGGCCTGTAAGGGGCAGAATTAGTTATCATTTCCTACCTTCAGCTAACACATGGAGCTGTCTTGTCTCTTCCCTCTGTCTTGCCCAGGCATGCAAGGCTGTACTAATCTACCTGCCAGTGGTATCTACACATGGGCGCATTGCCTGCAGTAACAACCCTCTGCTCTTGCTGTCATCCCATGCCCCCATCACTGCTCTACCCTTCCTAGGATGCATTCAGAGCACCAGAAGGAAGGGATAGCTTCACAGACAGTTCAGAAGCCTGACAGCATAGGTACATAAACAGTCCTCCACTTTGGTTGACTTTTGGCCAGGTTTAAGTGGAAAGTTCACCATTTGATGCTGAAGGAATTTACTTCTTTGAGCACCCAAAATGTCTCTGAAAGTATCTCCAAGCAAAGCACTCAAGATGTCTGCAAATATGTCCAAGAGAAACAGTAAAGACCAGGCTAATAATGAAACTGCCTGAGTGAAACTAGAGACAGTTACTGACAACCTTATAGTGTGGTTACCATGGGAAAACTACCCTGCTGCTGAACTTGACTTCTCTCATGCTATCCCAGCTCTAGGCAAACCTCAGTTCACCCCAAACAAATCCGTCTCGTAATCATGAGTCTCTTTGGAAACATACAACATCATACACTTCAAATCCACTGTGTATAAGATTCAACTTCTTTGGAATGGGGCAAAGAGGCATATCTTCCAGCTCATATCATTCTTTCTCCATTTTGGTAAGAGTTTGTGTTCTTGGTTTTCTCATAAAGGAACCACCACCATTATATCCTCCCTTCATACCCTGGCAAACTGAAAGGAAGTGAGAAGAGAGAGGTGGAAGGCTATGGAGATATCACCCTAGGAGCTGAACAGAACTGTTACTGAGGATATGTGAAGAAAGAAGAAAGAAAGTGACTTAGACTTTCTGTGTAGCTATAATAAAATACTTGAGTCTGGGTAACATAAGGAGATTAATTTGGTTCATGATTCTGGTGGCTGTATGACCCAAACAGCATAGCATTGCCAGCGCCATCATCAGGGTACACTGGTGACATCCTAACATGGCAGAGAGGAAGAAAGGGAACCAAGAGATGACCAAGGACACACGTAAGCGAAAAGGTAAGAGATTGGGGGGGCAGTATTGTTCTTTCATAATAATCTCCTCTCATGAGAACAAATCCATTCCTGGTGAAATTCATTCCAGACTTGACTCACTACCAGGAGAGAGCATCCATCCCATGTAGACCCCAGACCCAACTCACCACCACCAGGACCCCCCTTTCAACGATTCCACCACCTCAGTACCTCTGCACTGGGGACTGAGTTCCCAGCACATGAACTTTTTGAGGACAAAGCATAATCCTAACCATAGCAGAACACAAGACGTATACAACGCATGGCCAAGTGTGAATTTTGTGTGATTAGTCCAAATTGCCCTGAAAAGATGACTCAGAATCATCATTGTCATATACTGGGTACCACAAACGCATGTTTTTTAGTTAACATTTGATTAAAAAGAAAAGAATTTTAAAATTGGCAATAACATAGAAGTGCTGAAAGGACTGGACTGGACTGGAATCCAGTGCATCCTCATTAAATCAGTGAAGACAATACTCATTACATGGTCTTTAAATCTCAGAGTCTCTTTATGATTTTGAACTTTGAACCAGTGGCTTTTATAATGGCAAAAGAATGCTTACACCAACATAGCAAATTTCTTCTCTTTTTCATTTGTCTTTTAGGTGAACAGATTTTCCACTGAATTAGATTACACTAACCCAACCTCCCATTATCTACCAAGGAACACAAAGAAATAACAGAACGATTTCTGTGATGATGACTATTATTTGGTTTTTATAATGAGCCCAAAGAAAGCTCTGAGTCTGTTTTAGGCTCAAAACATATAAATCATTTTGAGAGCTCAAATTGTCTTAAATGTTACTCTAAAGAATTAATTGTGATAGAGCATTATTAAAATGTTTCACTTTTTGGCATGTTCTGTATAATGTGCATTCTTTTAAAAGAATATCAAGGGCTGAGGTTGTAGTTCAGCAGTGCCATCCCTGCCTGGTCCTCATCAGCACAAGGTGCTGAATTCACTCCCTGGTACTGAAAAACAAAGTATCATGAGTTGTACCAGAAATGCCCTAAAAGTGTGTCCTTAATCCCACAAGAGGAGTTGTAAATACCATCTACATTGGTTTTAAATACAGGTAACTAATGCCTACTGTCTGCCCCATGAAATCATACAACTTCATGGACAGTGATGCAAATATAAAGAATTGAACCATGATTGTTTCCAGGGTAAAATATGTTTTAAGGGGGGAAAAAAGGTAAATATTCACATAATTACTTTGGATTTAGAGAGAGTCAATAGCATCTTCCACAAAATGTGAGAGACAAAATAACCTCACCACAGAAACTCTTAGTGGTTTTCTCACCTTCATCCTTTGTGAGAGGGACACTCCCTAAATCCATGAATGATAGAATTTTCTCAACTATAAAATTGCATTGCCTCTCTTATAGATAGGAACATGCAAAGTTATAAATGAAAGCCACTGAATATGGTTTTTCTGGAAAGAGAAATGACTCCAATAGAAGGCAAGATGAGAAAGTTGTATCTATTGCAGCCAGCTTGTAAGAATAAGGTTTCCTGAGGACAGGAGCTCTTATTAAGGAGCTGAAAGATAAGAGACAGGGTCTTCGAACCATGCAGTCACCATCCCAGTCCTTACTAGTCTACTTCCAGGTTCCTTTTCACGAGATAAAAGCATCTACCTCAGCTATAGTCACAGTTTCTTTGAGTATTTTTTACTAGCAACCAAACCCAGTCCTAGCTTCCTATTAACTTCCCAAATGATTTAATGACAGTGAAATTAAACTAAATTCTTAAAATTTGACTGAGATTCCATCTATCAGGAAACAGAATCTTGCCATTTTAAGCATGATCACCTCAATGAAAATGGATCTCTAGGTTGGGCATTTTAACTCAGTGGTTCCAGTGCCTGCCTCGCAAGTGCAAGGTCCTGAGTTCAATTCCTGGTAAACACATACCATAATGCTGGGTGTGGTGGCTCACACCTGTAATCCCAGCACTCGAGAGGCAGAGACAGAGGATTGCTATGAGTTCAAGGCTAGCCTGGGCTACATAGTGAGACCTTGCCTTGAAAGAAAGGAAGGAAGGAAGGAAGGAAGGAAGGAAGG